>JAJJWW010009799.1:0-213024 GCA_023531295.1 Papaver armeniacum | reverse complement strand
GTTTTACAAACTTTTTTGCTTAACAAGGGGCAACCAAGAAGCGAACCCAACGAGACCTGGTATTCACCAAGCTGAACAATGGTAAGGGGCAAAAATTTGTGAGAAATCCACAATCGCCCCAACTTTAAATGGTTGTTTGCAAAGGAAACTCAACCCGTGAAGGCAAAAAAACAATAAGGGAAGAATCACACCGCAAACCGCTGCAAGAATCTTAGGCAAGTCATCCGGGACATGATCATTGATCAATGAGGGGAGCCTGCAAAAGTACATCGAGCCCGTTATCGAGATAGCAAAAATTATGGTAGACAAGCAAGTATGGCTGCGTCACCACCATATCGTACTTGAAGAACGGACCGATATCGTCGTTGGTGGTAAACATCAACGAGCACGAGGGTAACAGACCACGAGATTTTCAAGATACAATATAACCATGAAGCGACACACTTAGTTAGAATGTTAATTATAATGTTAAAATCTCTACTTCAGCTGAACACTTCTTAGAATCTCTGTTCCACCAATATCATTCAGTTGACACATTAAGATGTTTTTGAAATCAAGTATTTTTAACTGAATTAGTTTTGATAGTGGCTAACTTAACCCCTTCTCAACATCCCAGTTTACTGCAGCAGAGCTATACAAAAGCAAACTCAAGCAGGGTAAACTATATGACAGCTAGAAGAACAGGTAACAAATAAGAGTTAGTGATCGATATATTGAGCAAATTTAGATTTCAGTCAATGGGTTACCAAAACACATACTAAGGCCGAATCAGTGGGTTCATAATTTACAGAACCAGAATTTTAAGATCATGCTGGAGAATATATATGTTAAAGAGTTCAACTTTGAACATCTGCACAAAAGTTGCAGAATAGCATCAGTTTCTATAAGCATAATGAAAGAGGATTAGCTGGTCACTAGGGCCATGCTGGATCAAGCCTCAACAGTGAGGGACCCGTCAAAAAAACCTAATTGGATAATCAACCATCACACAAGATGTTCTATACAGGATCATCCTAGAAAATGGGAATACACATGACTCGTTCCACCACCAAGTATCTTTACTTTGCGCCCATTTCCTCGTCACTCCAAGCGTCTCCACAGCCACCTTCTGATGCCAGTTGTCATCTGCTCTCGAAGGCTGTTTGCCTCTCCTATCATCCATACTCCTGCCATTGTTTTTTCCTTTTTTGGTAACTCCTGTCATCATCCTATCTTTTTTTGGTAACTCCTTCTGCCTTCGTCTTATCTTTAAATACCCGTGGGGCATCATCTGTGAGCTTCCACCACTTGGTCCATGTAATTTTGGCGCCAAGGACAAAATCGGATACCAAGAGCTGATGTTGTGAGACAACACATCCTCCAAGTATAACCTTACAATCCTTGCACTCCTGTCTATCCCCGTCTCCTAGCAAGAAAAAAGTTGGTCTGGCTAGAGTTCTTACCATTGCTAAAGGTAACAATATGGGATCGTTTCTTTTAAAGAAGGTGTTAGCTACCATGAGGTCATTGGCTAAAGCGAAATTCAAGATTTCTTCTCCTTCGTGGTTTTTATCACCATACCCAAACCCTCCATGCACCCTGTGAAACCCTTCCCCTACTTGTGCCAACGTGACTGTGGAAGTCTCCTCCAATGATAAGCCTCTCACTACTAGGCACACCTCTGACCAGCCCATTCAGATTTTCCCAGAACTTCTGCTTGGCGTCCTCACTTACACCTACTTGCGGGCAGACGCACTTATGACATTCAAAACTATATCACTAACTATGAGCTTGACTAGGATGATCCTAGCTTTTCTTGTAACGCCAAAGATTCTGTTCTTAAGGCTCTTGTCAACTAAGATGCCTACTCCGTTTGGTTTTTCTACCTCCGCCTCTTTCCGTTTGGTTTTCTACCTCCGCCTCTTTCTCCTCCTTTGTACCATAACTTAAAGCCTGTGTCCTCCACCTCCGCCTCTTTCCAGCCGCTCCATTTAATCTCCTGAACGCATAAGATATTTACACAACTCCTAGCCGCAGTATCAACTACCTCTCTTAACTTTCCTGTTAAGGACCCTACATTCCAGCTACCCAAACAAACCCTACTTCCCTTGGCTAGCTTCTTTGCTTCTCGCACATATTCAGTGAGGTACGAAGACCCTGGCTCATTTGTAAGAAGACATGAAGTGGCAGCAGTACTACCTTGAGTTGGACTCTGTAAACCTGAGGCAGCGTCACTAAAGTTATATCCATCAAAAGCCCCAGTTGCAAGCGCTGTTGGATTTCCTTGATGCATAACTCCTGGATTAGGGGGGGCATTTGAAGTAGGGGTTATTCCCCCAGGCACAGTTGGTGGAGGACCCATGGTGGGAGGCCTCAGCAGACCATTCATTTGCATGGGCATGGAAGGGGCTCCAGGTGGAGGCATTGACATTAGCTGACCACCGTAACCTGAAAATGGCCATCCAAAAAGATTTAAGAAATGAAAACTGGAAAATGCATATGTGCAGCACTACTACACGGTGACAAACATAGCCACACATTGGAGTTTGACTAGAACATGTTAGAAAAGCGGATACTACGAGAGAACAAGGGGGGAACCACATTGAAGGGTGTGTGTGTGCAGTTGCACACCCAGCCCAGCTGGCTCCCAAGTATGCGCCGACTGGTGACTTCCCAGCCTGTTCCTCAAAACCGGGCTCTGCCCAGAAGAATTCGGATTTGGTGATTAATAGTCTTAACTGTCTAAGTAGTGTGCAAAAGAGGTCATCCTCTAACCTGGATAGGATATATGGGTGGAAGAGTTTCCTCAATTTCACTATCCTGAAAGTAGAGGGAAATGGTAGTTGGAATTCAATGATCCCTAGAGGTTCAAAAGTGCATACAAATCTTGTTTCTTGTTTCCCCGGCGCCCCAACCAGAAAAAAATGTGGCATTCAAGGGATAGTATCCCCTGAAATACTAACCCTAGACTATAAGTTTAAATGTTTCTTGTTTCTCATGTCTAGACTAGACTAATATGAGTCTAGTCTAGTCAATGAACTATGAAGAATCATTGTTTCTCAATATGAGTCCAAATCAAATAGATTTTTCACCTCAGAGATAAAAATTAAAGATCTTAGAAGTGAACTACATAGTGCTGGGTATGAAAATTTTAGAGCAGGTGCATCATTGCATGCATCTACGGGCATGTGTAAATCTTTACACATAAGTTATTTGCTACAAAACTTAAATTGAACCAACTAGAAAACAGCTAAACCAATTGCAGCTTGCAAACAAGGAGGCTGGAATAATGAAAAACAAATTAGAGAAAGTTCAATTAACCTGGAATAAGCGCTTGTTGGGATCCTGCAGTACCAAGATGATCTTTGATCCTCTGATCAATCAAACTTAGGATTCGTTCCGCTTCGGGCATTTGTGATCCATACGTAGGCATACGAGTGGGAAGCATGACCGGGAGACAAGGTCTCTGTGGGCAAGAGTCAAGATGTTGGGATCCTGCATCACCAAGAAGCACTTTGATCCTTTGATCAATCAAACTTTGGATTTGTTCCGCATCTAATTGTTGATCATAGGTAGGTCCATTTTCCTGACAAGTGCAACAGATGAAATATCGTTAAATGCAATAAATAAATAAAAACTTCAATTCTATTTTCTTTCTTGACATAAGGCTGATAACAAAGAAATGACAGAGTTAGAATCACAATGATGATTGCTTTCACTACAAAAAAAAAAAAAAAAAAAAAAACTTAACTCAGGAATCAAACATTGACTAATCACCTAAGATTACGAAGAACCCACACATACACGCTATATATACATCAGGCCAATATGAAGTATCATCAAATAGAAATCTAACAAAAAAAAAAAAAAAAAAAACTTAATTTGTTGGGAGCTAAGAACTAAAAAAATATCCTGAGAAATCCGAAGTTAGGTCACTTACATAATCGGAAGAATCAGAATAGTGACGATGGCGTCTGAAAAGATCACGAAAAACAATGAACATCAGTCCTGAATAAACGAAACCCTAAAATTCAGCACGAAAAAATGAAACATAAACTGAACAAATCAACAATCTACATACCGAGACATGGCTCCAATCAAGAATCCTGTGAGAAAAAAAAAACCCTAAACCCGTTGAGCGAGCGAGACAGAGAAAGAGAAAGAGACGTCTAGCTAGCATTATTGGTGTTGGTTTGAAATTTGAATTGATGTGTACGAAATGACCAAAAATAAATCGCATGTGATGCGCGTGCAAAGATACTGACGGATAAATATGCACAGATACCCAGGCACCAATAAAGCTGATGGTCAAATGCACCGGATTTCCCGTGAAATGACAATGCAATAGACTCTTTGAATAAAACTTTGTTCATCTCCAACGGTAGTGCTATTGCATGATTTACACGTGTATATAATATTTTGCCAAATTACAAATGAAACAGGAGGGAGGGTGTTCACAAAGTGGCCAATAGGAAATTTGAAGCTACCGCCGAGCAACCAAGAGACGAGAAGCGAACCGACGAGACCGGAAACCGGTGTTTTGAAGGGCCCAGTGCGAAATTTCTCATAAAACTTTTTACAATGTCTAATATTTTGAACCAACGGTAAGTAAAAAAGCCTGGCATCTTTAGGGACGACACAAAATGACAAAAAAGGTCACCTAAACCTAAAACAAAGCCACCCCTTATCTCAAATTTTTCGAAATGGCAAATACGCCCTCCATAATCGGTAGTTAAGTCTACAATCGGGAGAAATTTGTTATATAGAGGAGATTCCATTTTCATATGATTGAGAATTTCCACAATCGGTAGTTTCATGATGTTTATTGCCTACCGATTGTACAATCGGTAGTTTCATGATGTTTATTGCCTCCCGATTATGGTAGTAGACCTAAATGCGAAATTTTCAAAAACCAATAGGAATTTTAGATTGAGAATTTCCATGATCGGTAGTATCATGATGTTCATTGCCTACCTATTGTACAATCGGTAGTTTCATAATGTTTATTGCCTCCCGATTATGGTAGTAGCACTAAATGCGAAATTTTAGATTGAGAATTTTCACAATCGGTAGTTTCATGATGTTTATTGCCTACGGTAGTTTCATAATGTTTATTGCCTCCCAATTATGGTAATAGCCCCATTCGAAATTTTCAAAAACCAATAGGAATTTTAGATTTCTCTATTTCCACAATCGGTAGTTTCATGATGTTTATTGCCTCCCGATTATGGTAGTAGCCCCAAATCGAAATTTTTAAAAACCAATAGGAATTTTAGATTTCTCTATTTCCACAATCTGTAGTTTCATGATGTTTATTGCCTACCGATTGTACAATCGGTAGTTTCATAATGTTTATTACCTCCCGATTATGGTCGTAGCCCCAAATTTAATTATTTCAAAAACCAAAGCTAGGAAGAAAAGAACTTAGTCACAATCGATAGATAATTTTTTTCTTCTAAACTACCGATTATGAAGGGACATATTAGTATTTTCAACCTATTTTGTCATTTTGTGTAAACCCTAATTCTTTAGGTCGCCCCTAAAAATGCCGGTAAAAAGTCAATAATTTTTATTTAATTTATAAGATTATTGACGGTGCACTAAACAAAAACTTACACTAAATAAATAATTGTTAATGCGTGTTTTATATAGAAGAAATGTAAATATTGATTAAGAATTTATTTTGTTGAGAATACGCAAGGAGAACTCAAATGATATAGTCCTGGGGTATGTTGATATTTACTTTCATTAAATATGGTCTTATTAAATACTATTATATCTAATTAATAACAAAATAATTAAATATGGTCTAATTTGAATTAACAACATTTACAACAAAGGGTCTAATTTGATTGCTCCATGGATGGATTGGTTAAGTAGCTCCAGATGTTATGTGTTCAAGTCACAATAAAGGTAAATATATATTTTTTCCTTTTTTAGGGTTTAAGGGTGTATATGACTACTGGGCTGGGAAAAAAAAGGCCCCTAAGCAAGGCTAGGTCATGTGCGGTCGTACGGCCTCGGGCCCGGCTCATCACCAAGCTAAACAAAAGTATCAAGCAAATTTTGTAACATTAAAATATTGATAACCCGGATCAATATGAAAAATATTGATGCTCAGTCTTAATCATAATTATCTTCTAAGCAAAGTATGGAATCCTAATTTTGGCAAGTGATGGATTCGGGAGATGGAGGAATGTCCAATATGTGTAGAGACGTCGACTATCCAATAGGCATGAGAACCGGTTATTTGTGGTGGTGAGACCAGGCTAGGCGTGTGTGGAGGATTGTCCAATTGAATAATCACATGGAGGATTAATACAATGAATGATTAATCAAATAAATAATTAATTAATGGGTGTTTGGGACCGGATAGGACCGGGCATGATGGTGTACGGGCCACCATGTCGACGGTTGTCCACTCTGAGAATTTTGATAATTTTTTGATAGTCATTCGAGTATTATTTTGTATGTTCACAAGAGTTTGATCTTGACTGAAATACTTAATTTCGCTTGGGTGAGCAAGTAGTTTTTGCTTGAACGTCCAATATTTATAAATATTAAAATAATAATACTTTAATATATTTATTGGTGAAAAACCTAACGGATACGGGACCATTTGATTTGTAGACCATATGGTGAATTAAGAAGAGTTTGCTTGACTGAGGAAGTCATGGATTAAGGAAATAATAATAAAATAAAAGGTAAAAAAAGAGGGGATCGGCCACGACAACGGCGACATGGTGGTCGGTGGGATTGGTCCCTTGAATCCATGTTTTTGGATGCTTGTTCGAGCATCATTACTAAATACACCCACATCATTTTCTCGGGGCTTACTCGGTGGTGGACCGTATACCCGAAAGGTGAATATTCACTACTAATCAGTGGGATTCGGCATGTAAAAGCCATCGATTGAAGTAATAAAATATTATGGTGAAGATATAGTATTTTTTAGGAAATCAGTTGATGAATATAGCGTTAGAATTAATTAATTAATTAGTCGCTCTATACTAGAAGGCAATCTTTCTATGAGCATTAAATTGATTCGAGAATCGAGGTATGAGATGGTAGAAGCATAGTACTCTGCACTGAATATTCGTTCTGCATAGTCAGGGAAAACTTGGAGGGAAATTGTTATCAACACTAGTGTAATATTGAAGATGTTATCGCTTTATACTAGTGGTCAATCCATCCGGGAGTCGTCCAATCATTGAGATTATATACATATGTATTCTATATAGTCAGGGAACACCTGCACTACACCAAAACAACCGATTTGGGACGGATATACACGTTGCAATGAATTTAACCAACGCTTATATCCGTTGGTAATATGGCGTAGCAAATTTGTGTGCAACGCCAAAATCCGTTGCACAAATTATTTGTGCAACGTATATAAACGTTGCTCAACTGATTTAGCAACGTTTTATTTTGCAATTTGAGCAACGGATTATAAATTTGTGCAACAGTTTACGTTACTTTAGGCAACGTATTGCACTAATTTGCGCAACATTTATATACGTTGCAAAACTATTTATAGGTAAAAAATAAAAAATTCTGACAATAATTGCGGTAGATTTCTGCATCTGAATATATATTCTGCACCTTCATCTCTTTTTTGTCTAAAAAATATAGATTATTAATATTTGATGTTGAGATTATTAATATATATTGTCTGATATTGATATTGAGCATGTAGAATATTGTTTTTTTCTGATATTGAGGAAGAAGAGACCTTGCTACTGCTGGCTACACTAATGGATCCCTTTCTTGGGGCGGACCGAGTTGGGCGCTCAGCAACCTCTTTCGAGGAGTTGGCTTTGATCGACTTCTTGTTGTAGTAAACCAGATGAAGTAGAAGACTTAGTAGATATTTCTTTATTTGTTCGTCTCCTACATTCTTTTGGGCTGGATTTTCTTCCAAGCTGATAGTTTGCGGGGAGATGTAGTTGGATGCAAGTTGCCCAAGTCTAATATGTTGAGTTTGAGTCATCTGTGCAATCCTTCCACCTCACTAATTTTGTTTCCAGCAAGATATAACTCCTTCAGAGAGGAGCAGGAAGCAAGACCTCCAAAAAAGAAGAAAACATGAGAACTGTAATGTTGCAACAGCTTCATCATGCCTCGATCTTTCATAGTTCATATATACAATTAACAAAAAAAACGAGGCATCGGCGCATTGCCAACTCAAGCAGACCTGCCTATATTCAAAATCTAAGACTCCAATCAGAGACATAACCCTCGACTAAAGTTGGAACATAGTTAATTGATGAAAATGTTGTGGCACAACTAGATGTTGGTTTGGGGCTGTCGGAGTCGCTCTCAGCTCTGTTATCTATTACTCGCTAAAGGCAAGCTCACCATAATATTCAGAACTCGGATATTAAACTGGATCTCAAACCAAGATTAAATACTCTGAGTTGTAAATCCAGACACACTCACCTAGGTTCACACTATGACATTCACTTAAGCTCACATTGTAAGATTCACTTATGCTAGCGGGCAATGATGTCCAGCAGTTAGGCTCATATATATCGGTTGCCAGCATTCATATGAGGTTAAGCGTCTTAAAAAACTGTGAAGCTTTCAGCTAATGATGTTTTTAGCTGTCTGAATGTCAAACAATGCCTAGATGAAACCACATGTATCATACCATCAAAAGTTTACAAAGATAGTTTTGGGTTTTTCTGTGCTCTATTATTATTATTATTATTATTATTGATTTTTTTTCTTAAAAAAAAGAAGCTAATTTAGCATAAAGAGCAAGGAAAAACATCAAAAAAAAACAAAACTCCATACCGTGACCAATCCGAGATATCCTATTGTAGCTTAGGTCCAGTATACAGAGGTGCGTAAGTTCACGAAGCCCTTCAATGGTGGAAATGTTGTTTTATGACATATTTAGTACATGAAGACCTTGTGGAAGAGCACCCGCAGTTATCCTGACTGCATATAAGTAGAAAAAAGCTTATATGATCCTAAAATGCCAAGAACCCGCAAATTGACCAGCTATAACAAATAAAATTTACAGGAAAAAAAGGAACCTTTAAGGCATGCATACCCATGGAGTTTCCAGATAAATTAAGAACCCTTAAGCTAACGAAGACACTGAGAAATCGTATTACAACCAAACCAAGATTCACCATCTGTGCTGACGCAGATGTAGGAGCCAAAGAAGAGATGTAGGTATTTTCCACTTCTACATAAAAGGGCACTTCAGACCTGTTTTAACAAAAAAAGCTGAAATTATTATCTCAAGTTATTATCAACTCCAGCGAAGAACAATAACAGATAATGCAGGTTTGTTTGCAGGTGGAGCTGTGCCAACAGATGGTTTAGGTCCAGAATAGGGTGGTGAACTTTGCTTGAAACTGCTAGGAGCACTTGGACTGGGTTTAGTACTAGACGAATTTGCTGCTGCACTGTAAAGAGGTGGAGGAAGAGAAACCCTTTCTACTGCTTTGTCGTTTTTAGAACTGCTTGAACAAAACATCAAGGAACGAGTGCGAGTTATATTTTGTTCCAACTCCCACAGCCAAAATACTCGCAATGCACTAAAGAAAACCACAGCCTTCTTCTTTTTTTCTCTGGCGAACTTTTTGACATAATTTCTGTGAAGTTCACAAACTGGACAGGAAAATACAGGCACAATTAAGACTTCATAGTAAAGCGTGACCGCGAAGCATACAGATTAGTCAAAGCAAATGGTGCATACCAGGGGCGTATCTATGTAGAGGCACACTTAGGCACGTGCCCATACAAAATTTTGCAAAAAAATCTTTACCTATTTATGTTTTGCCGGACATTTCATATTTTTTTTTTTTTTTTTTTTTTGCTTATTCTAATAAATCCATTTAGATTTTCTTCAAGGAAAATAGGCAACAAAACAGATACAATATATTTTCTAGCTAACAAGATATTCGTAATCAACACATATATGATATTTTTAGCTATAAAATAGGTAAAAACTAAGACTTTCCTAGGTTACGGTTTGCAAGTTTATGTATTTTAGGCTTTTGCTCTATTGTTCACCAAGGAATCAAGTAAACAACCGATGACAATCGAAAGGTTTTTCAAAAAAATTAAAAGAAGTGAGACGCCATCAACACCAAGCAATCCAACGACACCAAGTGATACATCAGGAAATGAAAAAATATCAAGAGATAAAGAGCCGTGGAAAAAAAAAATATCAAGAGATAAAGAATCATCAAAATCTCCCAATCCCATTCCTATTCCTAATACATTTGAATCTGATGATGTAAGTGAAAACATTTTATATTTATTTATATATTTGAATTTTGGATTAGTTAGTGGATGGGAATCTTTATTGCTACAAGTTTATACTTTTTGCGAGAAACAAGAAATTGAAGTTCTTAACATGGAAGACATGTTCTGTTTTCCAGGAAAATCAAAACGTTTAGCTCCACATATCACTAATTTGCATCATTATCGTGTCGAGTTCTTCTATGAAGTTATAGACATGCAACTTCTGGAGTTAAATTACCGTTTTCCAAAAACGGCTACCGAGTTACTTCTTTGTGTGGCATCCTTGAACCATATCGACTCGTTTTCTGCTTTCGATAAGCAAAAGCTTGTCCGCCTTGCTCAATTATATCCGAATGTTCTCTATATATAGGAAAGGGAAAACCTAGTTATCTAATGGACCGCACATCCATGGGCCACAGGCCCTATAACAAAAAAAAATATATCAAAACTTAATAATCCTAACAACAAAAACAAATAGCAACATAACCAGAACAAGCCAAACTGTGCACATACCATCTAAAAAACCAAAGCAGGGAACGAGATTATCCCCATTGAAAGACGATCAAGTTCTCCCTATTGAAAGTTTCAAATGTGATGTAAACTCTATTCCTATTGAATGACGTTGCACCTAAATAATAGCCAAAAGTATAGTTTAGTTTGTTGAACTACATGGCATAACACAACAAAGTTCCAAACCCCATATTAAGAACAAACCTGATTCATTGCTCTTTGTGAAATCAATGCCGACAATAAAATTAGACGACTCAAGTCCATCTTGAGCAAGAGCATAAATAACCTAGTAAGAACAAAAACAACAAATGAACAAAAATACAATCGCATCTTCATTAAACAACAACAAAACTCGACAAATCAATAACAATGAAATAAGGGTTTCACTGGTAAATTCATTTCAGATCGTAGAAAATCACATATCTAGGGTTTAAAGTGAAATTTGGGTAAGTGAAATTGGGTTTGATTTCTGATGAATTTTGGTTTATAGCAAATCGAGTTTGATTAGTTGATTTATGTTTACAAAAGATCATTTTGATTTTGGAAGATTGAGTTTGATTTTAACAAATCTAGGTTAATTTAGCAACGAAGAGAAAAAAAAAGAGGAGATATAATACTGGTTCACAAAGAAGTGTTGGCTGAGGGAGAGGGACAAAGGGTTTTGATTTCTCAGATCTCGATCGGTGATCTCTATCGGTTTAGAAGAGAATAAAAAAGAGGAGGGAAAAAGATAAGTTTTGTGTGATGAAGAGGGACAGAGAAAAGAAATAAAAAAAAATATAAGAAAAAGGAAAATAATTAGATATTATCACTTTACATATACATTTAAGCCCCCAACAATTCTAATAAAGACAAGCTGTCATGTTTTCATTTTTATTTCTAATATTCTAGATTTAGTGCAATGCATTAGTAGTTATGAGCAACGGATAATCGTGTGCAACGTTAATAAGCGTTGCAAACCCGAAAAAAGAAATGTTGCAAAATCCTGGATATGGTGTAGTGCTGAGACATCCTGAAGACGTATAGCTCTATACCAGTGGCCAATCCATCTATGAGTTGTCCAATCACTAAGATTCTACGCTAAAGTATATATATGCAGAACATTGAAAGCTCAATCGAGGGACTTTAATATTTTTTTGTATATTTATGCTCGGAAGAGGTTACATAATCATTCGGAGATCATTAGAACAAGAACTTTCATGTCTAAATTATAATTTTATAATTTTAGGCTTTGTCGAAAATCCACCATCAATATTAAGTCCTCTCGCTTAGTGAGGGATAGTCATGTTCTCAAGGTAAGCCTTTGGATGATAATTTTACTAATTATATATGAAATAATTAATTGAACTTAGTCGTTAGATATTTTAAGAGGAACCTCGATCCACACTCCAATGATGTTAAGTAATCTTCTGACGAGCAATGATTAATTGGAATAGTGATCCTGACAGTATGACAGAGCATCATCTGGAGAACATAAGTTGATGAAGCACAGATGATTTGGACGGTGGAAGTACCAATCCTGCATTGTTTAGCACTCGTGGGACCGCTTCTCCAAAGAGGAAATTCTTGTTCCACCATGAAGTTGGTCTTTTAAGCACCAATTATGTAATCACCAATTTTTAGTGAAATGGCTTTCATTGTTACCCTAACTCCCCAAATGGTTGCGGAGGACCCAAATATGTCTTCATCTTGCATCATTTTCATAGGTACATAAACTCGTCACTTGATGGTTGAATGGATGAAAATCTGTGTGGATAAATGAGGAATTTCATCATAATTCGTCATCAGAAAATTCAGAAATTAAGTCTTTGTTTAAAATGTTGTAAAATCTTCGTACAATGTCCGTTATTGATTATTTACCCTAATATTTTGATGCCATGAGATTAATATCTGGATCAAAAAGTTTTTTGAGTTTTGAACTCGTTTGTGGCCTCAAATTGATGAAACAGTATGAAAAGGCGTGGGTCTAACAACCTCACCCAATATTTTGTTTAGGAAATCTGTATGGACAAACTCCAATATAATTCCAAGAGAATCAACTAGACAGTCAGACTAAATCAATCGAAATATCCAAGAGTTATATCTCTGTTTTACAATGTAATCAGCAAATCAAACAGATAGAAATCCGTGAGCCTGATTATTATGTGAAATAACTTGAACGGTACCAAAGACCAATGTTCAAGAGTCAATCAATTTATATCAACAACCAAAGGTTGGATTATCTAATTGATTGAACTACGCACAACCTGTGATATTTCAATTTTGTAATTTCTTTATTGTTCTTTTTCTCAATTTTTATTAAAACATATCAAATTAATAAGTTCTTACATAACAAAAAGCGAGTAACAAGTCATGCGCCGCAAGCCCTTTTTGAATTGCAAAGCCTATCCTTTTAAAAATAAACTCTCTTGAACCCGGGGTCATGACATTATTGTGCATGACTTTATGGACTCTCTTGAGGAGTCCAACTGCTTCTGGAGCCAAAAACTCAAAAGTATCAAAAGCAAAGGGGATAAAAGCGTGTTCATTATCAATACATGATTTCTCATGCTTCGCTATCTTACCTGAGGCAGCTCTCAGCGCTGCTTGGCCAACTGTAAAAGTGCCATTTCCAATTCATACTAGCGGAGAAACCCAAGTGAGGTCAACACATGCGTGTTTTCCATTATCCCATCCAAAAATAAGAACGTCTGCTGGACTGAGTGTGGATCTCCCCTCTAGTGGGTTTGTCAAAAAGTTGATAGCCGCTTCTTTCTTTGCGGAAATACCAGCTCGCCATAATACATCATATAAAGTATCTCTCACATGATCATGTCTATATTTAAAACCAGGATATACCTTACAATAGACTGCATGTTCCCCATATGTGTCTAAGCATCCTGTAAAACAAGCAGGGCAGCGTGAATCCAAAGGGTATAAAGGGATCATTAACTTGTACTTAAGGATGGAACGGTACTCCACCGGTGACATCTTCTGTCCAAGGCCCTCAATCAGAATAGCGAGAATAAAGTTTTGGGAATGCATTGCTCGCAAGCAAGCAAAGAAAGCTTTCTGCCTGTCTGATAACTTGTAAACTCGATCCATGTCTTTAACCACTTTACAAAAAGAGCACTCGCCAGGTTGCTTTGTGCTTTAAGGGGGGAGGTGTCCCAAACCTATCATCAAGGCTGACCGCACCACCCAACATTTTGACCCTATTACCTGGCCTTGAGATTTCAGCTGGGAACATCCCATCCCTTACCTTCCGTTTATCACAAGAGGGCCAAAAAAAATTGTTTTCTTAATATTCAATATATAAGCCCCAGCTCAGGCCCTTCCGTCCTGGACAAGCGTGAGTGCCTTGGCCACTTCTACAGTGTCACCAATAATAGTACCATCATCAAGGTACCAAGCCCGTAGGGATAGTGTGCATTGTTCATTTATCTTTACTATAAGCTGAAGAAGCACCAAAGCAAACAACAATGGCCCCAAAGGGTCCCCTTGTTGTACTCCTGTAGACGAATAAATATAATAATCTCCCGCATACAATCTTGCAGGTTGTCTATACAAGTATTCCACCCACGGTGATATAAATGGACATAGCTTACGCACCTCAAGAAGCATGGCTGTTCGGTTGACTAAATTAAAAGCATTGGTGAAGTACACTGTTAACATGGTAAGGCTCGTGTTAGAGAATTGCTCGGTCGAACTCGTAAGCGTTTCTATCTCAAGCTTGTTTGTCAAGTTTAGTTGCCAAAACTATAAGTCTTGATTTCTAGTCTACTTGTAGCTAAGTCTCGGACTATGATAGTAAGTGTAGTTGAGCTCTAGACTCCACGACGTTCATCATGCAAAGACGAAACTTGTGGAACTTCATCGACAAAAAGGTAAGTAGAGACTTGAACTTATCTATCACTCAAAAATCTATTTATTTTATCTCCTATCTTGAGACAAAAGTCGTATTGCTATATAGACTTCGATTATACACATTTGCTATTTTGAGCCGAGTTTATCTCGCTTATCTATTTCTAGAAACATGTGTTGGTAAGCTTTCACTTTGGCCAAGTTCATCTTTACTCGTGACGAAAGTCATGTTGATTATTTCAATAACTTGAAAATCGCTTTGATGAAAAATAGTTTGTGAATAACAACTATATAACATCCTCTAAGAAAGTTTCAATGATTGAAATGAGAGTTTAGAACATGTAACCATCTTTGGATATAAACATAGTGTGTTCTCACATTTGTGTAAAAGTCCAAAACCGGCCATTTCTTTTGGGTAATACTTTTTGATCCAGATGACCCACAGTTATTCCGGTTACTATTATATGATTCTTCGAGGTGACTAGTTCTTTCTTAGTCTGGCTGAAGACTTTAAACTTAGCACTTCTTGGGAGGTAACCCATGCTCATGCAACACGGTAATATCTTTCCTTACTCTTCTCTTCAAGTGGTAAAAGTTTCTCATTGTTCATGCTTTTAATTTCATCTTTAGAACATTGAGGACAATGTTAGATTTAAGTTTGGGGGTATGGGAGAAACTTTTTAGTTGCAGAAATAAACTCCAGAGCCTAGAAATTTATGCTTATTAAGGTTGGCACTAACTAATCTAAGTGGATGGAAGCACTTTGGTTGTAGGAGTTGAGGAACCAATCTGATAAGATGGAAACATCTAAAGAGTCTATTCATAAAAGCACAGAGCTCAGGTGTTAGAAAAGAAAACATGGTAGTTTCGCCATATCCTCGTGATGGAAACATCGAAAGAATCCTGATCACTTCTTTTGTTTTTATTTTTATCATTGCTAGGGTGAAATAGAGTGACTGAGACACAACAAAAAAAAAAAAAAAAAAAATTGAGACC
Source organism: Papaver armeniacum (assembly GCA_023531295.1). Classification (NCBI taxonomy): domain Eukaryota; kingdom Viridiplantae; phylum Streptophyta; class Magnoliopsida; order Ranunculales; family Papaveraceae; genus Papaver; species Papaver armeniacum. The sequence goes on along the minus strand of JAJJWW010009799.1, from coordinate 197,430 downwards.
AGACCATCAGACCAAACGGAATAAATACAATAAAGTCGACCACTGGTACCCTTGTATATGCCAGCTGAGTTGACCTAGAGTTAGGATTATCGACCACTGGTTCCCTTATATATGCCAAAGTGTTGATATTAGTCCGAACCAGTGTCTCGACCATTAGGATAGGTTCACCTTAGTCAACATCTATGTTTTTCTCTACATCCATCTTCTTAATCTTTCCATGTGATTGGTTGACTCTAGGTTTATGATGTCTAGAAACTATCCGAGTAGAGCTCACGTCACTTTATATGAATTTTAGTATGCTTGAGTGCAAACTCGTGTGCAAGAATTGGAATTTCGCATCGGGTACTTCCTCCCGTAGTCAATAAGTATGCCAACCAAGGAGATTCTTTAGTGCCTTCCAAGGTTCTCATGTAGATAGCTAGGGTCCTGGAGTAATGGTTTTGTGGGTACACCTCCGGTAAACCCTCCGGAGACAACACTCCGCCACTAGGGCCACCTAGGGGTTCAAATGATTTTTATTTTCTAGAATAAATTTGCTCGAGGACTAGCAAATAATAAGATTAGGGGTATTTGATAGACACATTTTTGTGTCTGAATTGTCCTCATTGTCTCTATTGTTGGTCTCGATTTCTGTATTAATTTTGGTGTTTTTATGTGTGTATAGGTGTTTTTGGAGAAATACACTTGTGCGGAAAAAGTTGCTCAAAAAGTGTTTTTCGGACCCCGGGGAGAAAAGTGATAAAGGCACCCTCATTTTGGATAAGGGCACCCCCAGGGAGCCACCTGCTATTCGCACCCCCCTGTCTGTTAGGGGGAGGTCATCCCCAACCTTTCAAATTTCTGATTTTGGCGGGAACTTTTGTTCTTCACTGGCAGAATTTAAGGTTGCATTTTGGACGGGAATCCAAGTGATTCAATGGCTGGGATTTTCTGGGATGACGTGTTTGGACTTAACAGGCATGGTATGATCGATGCTGTGGGTTATATTTGGCTGGAAGCTCAGTTTAAAGATGACAGGGAGTTACGGGTTTTGCTCAACAAAACCCGAGTGTTGCTGGATTCGGTTTTGGAGAATTCTGGAGTGATTCAATCACTCAAGCGGATTGTTTTTGGCCTGTTACTCTTAGACAGAGTTGGTATAGTCGTTAGATTCGTCTAAATTTGGCTACAATCTTGTGTGGAAGCAAACAGAGAACACGAGTTCTTCACGGGTTCTGTGTGTTCTTAGCTAGTTCTGTGTGCGTGTTTGGAGTATGCTGAGTCGCAACAGAGGCATTGTGGAGTTAACAAAAGATATTCTACGCATAACTGACAGCTACAGACGCGTGCTGCTACAAAAAGAGAAAGAAAATATCCCGATAATAATATCATTCACTGCCGAGTAATGAGAAGATATATTGGAGTTATGAGGAATAATCTTGGCTCTGATCGAGTATATTTAAGTGGCTCGGGTCGAGTAGAAGGAGGATGGAGAGTTTGGGGAGGTTTTAGAGCACAACAGAGTGAAAATCAATCGAGTGGCAGAATAGTTTTCTGCTGCTGTTACACCAAGAACACGAAGAACAGACGGCCAAAGACCGTCGTTCTTCAACAGTGCTAACGACTCGCTTTTGTGGGTCGCATATTGGAGGCAGACTTAAAGAAATAGTAATGACAATAAGTTAATTTTTATCGTGCTCTGTAACAATTCGGTTTGTAACACTTATATCTGTTACAAACCCGGTTTTTATTTGATATCTCTCCTTTTCATCATTTGTAAGCACCTTTGAGCAATAAAATCATATTTTGAGCGTGTTTCCAACATGATGAGCTAAACTCCATTACTGGGACGACGGAGGAAGACGAATTTCATACATGGGTAAAATTATTTAATTCTTTTTTAAGACTTTTGCATTAATTTTAATTGAAATATGATTTGAATTCATTGGTTGTCATTTAATTTGATGATTGATGAGTGCCAAATAGTGCATATTTATACACCTTTTTATTGGCATTTTACTCATCTTTTGCGCTTAGAAATCAGATATTATCCCAGATTCTGTGTTTTCTTTGTTTTCAAGAATAAATATTTGTATTAATTAATTTTGTGTTTTTAGGTAATAAATAAAGTCCGGAGAAACTGAGGAGCCAAAAGAGCGAAGAATTGGAGTCAAGCATCTATGGAGCAGAAAGCCAAAGCCCGCGCGCGCAACAGTTGCAACCCAACAAGTAGCAACTCATCTACAAGACATGGGCTTGAACTAGCCATGACCCGGATCCGAGCCCGCTCACTCTGAGCCATTGAGATCTCCCTCAGCTACATCCAACGGTCGCTCCATCACTACACATCATCTCTTGATAATCCACTCAACACCGAAACATCCCATTCACCCTGAGCCGTTCAGATCCTCCACTTCCTACATCCTACGCTCGCTTCAACCTTTACATCAAAAGTCGATGCGCCTGCTTTACACCAAAATACCCTAACCCTATACCCATTCGACCCAGCCACATTTTCTTTTCCACTTTCTCTTTCTTCCTCCTCTCCCGTCTCCATCACAGAGCAGAGCTCTGATCTTCCGCCACTCCTTCCTTCACCCGACCAAAGAACCCTCACCACCATCATCTCCCGACTCTCCACCTTACCTAATCACTATCTAGTTCCTTCGTAGCTTCTCTCCTAGGAGCTAAGAGAGAAATAGACAGAGTTAGGTTAGGGTTCCATTGATAAATCAAGGGGAAATCAGAGTAGTCGGCTCTGGGACGATTTGACAGAAGAGACGCACGATTCAGAGTATGGGTGAGATTGGGTACGATCTATTTTATGTTTATTTTATGTTTTGAAATCAAATTAGGGTTTGGTACTTGTTTTGAGTGGCATGTATAAATAACATGAGTTTTGTGTGTGATAGTTTATGCCTGGCTAGCTGTAGCACCACTTAGGGTTAATTTGTAGTGTAATTGTTATTTCAATGTTCTAATTTAGTTAATCAGGGGTGTTTGATGAAACCCCTGTTTCTATTGTCAAGCATGTCTATTTTCAGTTGTGTTTTTTCCGAGTATAAGATGATTAGGATTACTAGTTAGCTGATGAAACTTGTTAGCCTGTGATGAGCTATACGGTAAGAAGATAGTTCATACTAGGGGATAATTAGCTGAAATTGGTTAATGAACATCCAATGTAGACCTTCATAAGAAGGCACAAGAACATAGCTCAAGATATATAGTCTGGGCATGAGATTAGGGATGGATTCATCACCCTGATGCTTCCAATTTGTTACATTTTAGTTCTCTTCCTTAGTTTAGAATCACATCATCAACACTTCAGCCGTTTCGGCAAAACAACATTTGTGTTACCGTCACTAGAATTCAGTAAAGCAGCCTTAGATCAACATCAGCACCTCCTCGTCTCTGTGGGATCGACCCGTACTTGCCGCGTCTCCAATAGACGCCGTGCACTTGCGGTATTACAAGTAGGCTAAATTATATACACCTTCCGAGGCCTACCAAGTTTTTGGCGCCGTTGCCGGGGACTTGGCGAGTGCCCTGTTGTTCTTTGGCTTGTTTTTTTTTCTGATTGCACCCTGTTCATATCCATTTTACATTGTTCTATCAATCCTTGATTAGTATAACTTAGTTAATTTTTGCAAACTACCTCTGTAACTTAAGCCATTGTAGTATAACTTAACTTGTAGAGTAACTTAGAATTGTAGTATTGCATTTGTAACTTAGCATTGTAAGTTTATTTGTCTGCATTTCTCCCCTGTACATTTTCATTTTGTATTCCCGTATTAGTGTAACTTAGAGGTAATTTTTCTATCACTTGTATCTCCTAGTGCATTCTTGCATAACTTAGCTTAACCTCTACATCTTTGCATCTTTACACATCTCGCATCTGTAACTTAGTGCACATCTACATCCGCATCTTGAGCATCTTGCTCCATTGCTTTACACATCAGTATCTCTCGGTGCACATCCGCTTTACACATCTCGCATCCGTAATGTTAGGTCGCTTCTCATACCGCAAATCTTTGCTCCATTGTTTTGAACGTGTAATTTTTGAGAACTGAGTTTGACATTGCTCCTCGTAGCATATCCCCTGAACTCTGAGTGCTTTGCTCAGAGCTTAGCTCTGTCATTGTAGCACAATAGCTAGGTTGTTTATTATATGACATTGAGGACTGAACTTTTCTTGTTAAGCTAACAGGTGCAAGTGGCAAGGCTGAGCCAACCCAAGAGGGAGGCGCATAAGGTGCAATTGAGCAAACCCTGCGACTTGTAAGGTGAGTGGTGCCTTGTGCTAATCTGTGCTTACCTGTGTTGATAAGCCAGTAAATTTGTGTGTACCCCTGTGTAGATCGTCTTTGTGTAGGCCTCAGTAAACTTATGCAAACTCATTAATGTAATCGAGTGGCTATTTATGGTGCGTAAATGAAAATTTATTGATCTTGTTGAGCTATCTGTTTGTGTGTGTTCTGTGCATTGAAAATTGGCTGAACTAGCCGTCTCTTCACTGTGAAGTTTGGGTTTTTAACAACACTTGAGTTTAACTCCAGCCCCTGTAGCTGAGAGCTTAAGCTGCAACTGCTCAGCTGTTGCATCTGCAGTGAACCTTGCATACCCTGGCATAACCCTAAGCTCTGCCCTGTGCCTTGTGTGTACTGTGAAACCTTGCCTTGCATTTCCCTGTCCTTAGCTGCAGTGCCCTGAAGCTGTGAGCTTGAGTGAAAACTGAGCTTTGATTGCATGATAAAACTGTGTTAGGCGTTTCTCACACCCCGAAATCTTTGCACTGGTAGATTCTGTGACCTGGTTGTCTAAGTTGTAACTAGCTCTAAACCGTGTGTGACCTGTGAGCCATCTGCTTTACACTTTTGGTGCAAAAACCCTGTTGACAAACCTGATGCTATGCTGGTATAGCCATTTGAGTTGTAAATTTGAGCTGTCAACCTGTGCCTAGTGAGCTACTACCCTGAGCTAAGTTGCAAAGATTGTGTGCACAGAACTAGTAAGCTGCACACAAACTGAAGCCCACCCATTGGGCTCAACCTAAGCTGCAAAACAACTAAGCCCACAAAACCAAATCTGAAGCCCAAATATTGGGTCACAAATCTGGGCCTGTAACCGCACAACCTGGGCCGCATAAGTTGAAGCCCAAATATTGGGCCGAGCACTTGAAGCCGCTCACCGAACTCAACCTCGGGCTGCAACCAAACTGAGCCCATAGTCTGCTGGACTATACCCCTTTTCGCTGGGCTGCGCATGTTCATCTAACTTGGGATTACACCAAACCGAGCCCAACTCAACCTAATCTGGGCTGCTCACAATCAATCCACCTTGGGGCTATACTTTTTTGTGCAGTTTCACAAAACCTGGGTTTCAAACAACAAATCCCAAACAAACCAAATCTCACTAAAACCAAATTGAGCCCACAGCAACCTGGGCTTCCCATATAAACCAAAGCTCCCAACAAAACCAAATGAATCCCATTGAAACCAAATCCCAATAAACCAAAGCCCACATAAACCAAACTAAATTTTGAGTTCAATTTGAGTACTAAATCATGTCGGATTTTGGTCCGCATCCGGGATGGAAACAAATCCCTTAGAGAGCGTGCTTACGGGCACGCTTCACAGGATGAACTCCCCACATACCATAGTGATTTTAGGAATTTTATGCGCCTTCTCGGGGCCCCGACCTCACATACCCTAATCACTATGAGCACATGCATCATCCACCACAGGTTGAAAATGAACACTTTCCTCATACCTGGTCATCACTTCTAGATCAATTAGAAGCTCAAGTTTCGTCTTTAGAAAGGCAATTTGTCAAATCTAATTCCTCTAGGCAATATGAAATTTATGCATGTACCTTATGTGGTGGCTTAGACCACCCCGCTGAGAATCTTGTTATATTTTGCATGATTTTAGGCAGTCTAGGGAAAGCCATGATAATCAAATGTACGAATTGTCTAGAAGTGACTATGACCATGCACACATGCATCATTCACCACAAAGTGGGGAGATGAACAATTTTATACTCCCCAACTCCTAGTTTGCAATCAATAATGGAAACACTCATAGAGCAAAATGCTAGGCTTGAAATGAATGCAATGCATGACCATCCATATAGCAACATGTCCGAATTTCCCTTCTCTAGTGAACCTCATGCTCAACTATACAATGAATATCCATATGAGGAATGTATACCCACTAGTGAAGACTCTCCTTCAATGGAACAACTCAAGATGATTCTTCAAAGGAACCTGATTGAGTTACAAAATGATAGGATTGAAAATAGTGTTTCTAGTCTTACTCATGCAACTAACATTGAATATGAACCTAATCCAGAGGTAGATGAGTACACTAAAAATACTACAATTTTGAATGGAGAAATGAATTCTTGCTATGATGATGATGATGAATATGAAGAGCATGTGTATTTTGAAAATGTAGTAGAATCTTTAGGTTCAGAGACGTTAGACGTCTCTTCTGTGAACCCTATGAATGATGCTTCTTCTAATATTCATATATGTGATGATGATGTGGAACCTGTGGAATTGTCCTGTGAAAATGAGCATGCTTTATCACCTGTATGTGACCTAGGAATAGCTGGGAATTGTCTCGTTAATACAGATGATTCAATGAATGTGTCTAATTCCATGCCTAGGTTACAGGATGATATCTCTCCTAGTCATGTTATGCATGAGAATGATGAAAATTATGACATGGAGATTGATGAATTGTTTTATGCTGGTGAACATGATTTACCCTCTTTTGAATTTAGGAAAGTGTGTGATGGTACAAATGATTTTATACATGAAAACAACTTAGATGTACCTAACCTCTCTCCTGAGTCACAAATTGAAACTCCTCCACCAAACCTAGGTGTAGTTTGTCACAAAATTGCAAAACCAAATTTTCTGAAAATGCCTAACTTAGGCCTAGAGCTTTGTGCTTCCCAAGTCCTCTTGGACTATTTTGCATCAAAGTATAACACTTTTAAAGAGCCACAGTTGGAATGTGTATGTCTGCCTGTTTTTAGCAAAACTCACTTTGAGTTAGACCTTTTGCATGATGTACCTTTAAAATTGCAAGATTTTGTGCTTTCAAACACACCCGTTCACAAGTTTAGGTTTGGGGGAAACTCATTCCCATTTGCAGTCTTACTTGCACTCTCATTTTATATCTGTGTAAGGCTGTTAATGTTTGTATATATTTTCTATTGGGTTGATCCTCAACTCTTTTTAGACTGTTGGTTTATGGTGAATTTTCATTGTATATATCCAAAGAGGACTTGTTAAATTTTCTTTTCTTGAATCGGTTGAGTCTTCATGCGCATTTATTATGCTAATCCGATATGATCTCCGTTGAGAATGTTGGATTCTAGCCTTGACTAAAGAAGCTCAACCTTGCTCCCCGCCGACATCCTAGGTAATCTCTTCCCTTTTCTCTTATCAAGCATAGTTCTCTCGGTATGTGGCTGTTTAAATTTTTTCTATATGTAGACACATTGAGGACAATGTTTGATTTAGGTTTGGGGGTGCATTTGCATTTGCATATAGAGTTTTAGTCTTTTTAATTTTAGTCTTTTTAACCTTTTATTTTCAAAAAAAAAAAAAAAAAAAAAAAAAAAAAATATTCAAAAACTCTTTTTGTAAAAACCTCCAACTCTTAGAGATTTTAGAGTCACTAGCATGCTTCTAGTTATGTTTACATAGGGATTCTGACCGAAATAACAGAACTTGGAAGTACCGGAGAACACAATCGGGTTCCTTAGTTGATTAGAGCGTTAAGGTTGGATTTAACCATACCGGAGGGCGAATTAGGTGCTGTTTAGATATTCGGTAGTAGAATTGTGATCACCCATAGTGGAGACTACCCAATTTACATCAAGTGAGGCACCAACCTTCAATTTTTGCAACTTTCTAGAAAAGTCATTAGAGTGTGTGTCACCGTACATCAATTCCGGGTAGGAATGGTGAGCTACCCAACTTCGCACCAATTTCAGCACTACTTTTGATCTCTTGAGTGCTAGTTTTTGTCAATCATGAGGGTGACGTCTAAAGATGAAAACTCCTTCTAAATACCGATTTGCAGTTAGCATCTCTCTCTCTCAATCAACAGAACCAATAGAAACACATCATCGTCAGCAAGCGGAGCATCATCAGAATATTGAAAGAAAAATTGATATAGTCCAAGGTTTTTGTGCAACAAAGAAAAGAAAATAGGATGAGAATTAATAAAATTTATAAAATCAAGACAATACAAGTTGTGGAAAAATTGAGTGATAAAGTCCTTTGTCCATGGAGTTAGTTATGTCATTACTTGTATTTTTATTTTCACTTTTTGTAAATTAAAAAAAATCAAAAAAAAATCAAAAATCAAAAATCAAAAAAAAAAAAAATCAAAAAATATTGTAGTTTATTTTTGCTACCACCATGGTAAAGAGAGTTCTAGAAGAAAAATCCAAACAACAAGGAATTTGAGTAGAAAAGTTAAAAATTGTCAAGTTTTGTGAAGTTTAGAAGTTCATCATCAACATTTGAAGACCGAAGACCGAAGATTGAAGACGTTTCTATGGTTCTTATGAGAGAGTGATATTAATTGCCGATCGGGTGAGAAGTGAGTGAGTACTCCCACCCTTGCTAATGGTTGATTTCCTTTCTTAGAGATCATCGAAAAAGATTCTTTTTGTCCACACTTCGTGGAGTCTCCAGATTTTATTTCGGAAGGTTATCCTTCTTATCTACAACGTGTGCAGGATTTCTCTCTTTATTCCTGCCTGCACACATGAGAGACTAAAAAAGCGATCTTTTTGAGTGCAATTATCATAAAACCCTAATGGTGAGGCAGAAGTTGAGACTTATGATCACAATCGAATCCGAATTCTTTCATATGGTATGGTTACTTCTCGCTCAAAGACTTAAGGATGAGAAGGCGTTCTTCGATAGTTCTAACTTCTCGTTACTAGCATGCGAAACTCTATGTCCTCATAGCTTCTTGGAGGCTTGAGACTCTTTTACACTCGAAGTTGGAGAAGGTTTTGTGGGTACACCTCTTGTAAACCCTCACGAGACTACAACTCGTCCACTAGAGACACCTAGCGGTTTAAAGGCTTAGTGCATACGCTAAATGCATTCGAGAGACCTGCGACAGGGGTATAGTTAGGATTTCTTAATTTCTGTTTCACTTGAGGACAAGTAAAATTCAGGTTTGGGGGTATTTGATGAGTGCCAAATAGTGCATATTTATACACCTTTTTATTGGCATTTTACTCATCTTTTGCGCTTAGAAATCGATATTATCCCAGCATTCTGTGTTTTCTTTGTTTTCAAGAATAAATATTTGTATTAATTAATTTTGTGTTTTTAGGTAATAAATAAAGTCCTAGAGAAACCGAGGAGCCAAAAGAGCGAAGAATTGGAGTCAAGCATCTATGGAGCAGAAAGCTAAAGCCCGCAAGCGCAATGGGATTGCAACCCAACAAGTAGCAACTCATCTACAAGACATGGGCTTGAACTAGCCATGACCCGGATCCGAGCCCGCTCACTCTGAGCCATTGAGATCTCCCTCAGCTACATCCAACGGTCGCTCCATCACTACACATCATCTCTTGATACTCCACTCAACACCGAAACATCCCATTCACCCTGAGCCGTTCAGATCCTCCACTTCCTACATCCTACGCTCGCTTCAACCTTTACATCAAAAGTCGATGCGCCCCGATTTACACCAAAATACCCTAACCCTATACCCATTCGACCCAGCCACATTTTCTTTTCCACTTTCTCTTTCTTCCTCCTCTCCCGTCTCCATCACAGAGCAGAGCTCTGATCTTCCGCCACTCCTTCCTTCACCCGACTAGCAACCCTCACCACCATCATCTCCTGACTCTCCACCTTACCTAATCGCTATCTAGTTCCTTCGTAGCTTCTCTCCTAGGAGCTAAGAGAGAAATAGACAGAGTTAGGTTAGGGTTCCATTGATAAATCAAGGGGAAATCAGAGTAGTCGGCTCTGGGACGATTTGGACAAGAGACGCACGATTCGAGTATGGGTGAGATTGGGTACGATCTATTTTATGTTTATTTTATGTTTTGAAATCAAATTAGGGTTTGGTACTGTTTTGAGTGGCATGTATAAATAACAGTGAGTTTTGTGTGTGATAGTTTATGCCTGGGCTAGCCAGAGCACCACTTAGGGTTAATTTGTAGTGTAATTGTTATTTCAATGTTCTAATTTAGTTAACCAGGGTGTTTGATGAAACCCCTGTTTCTATTGTCAATCATGTCTATTTTCAGTTGTATTTTTGCCGAGTATAAGATGATTAGGATTACTAGTTAGCTGATGAAACTTGTTAGCCTGTGATGAGCTATACTGTAAGAAGATAGTTCATACTAGGGGATAATTAGCTGAAATTGGTTAATGAACATCCAATGTAGACCTTCATAAGAAGGCACAAGAACATAGCTCAAGATATATAGTCTGGGCATGAGATTAGGGATGGATTCATCACCCTGATGCTTCCAATTTGTTACATTTTAGTTCTCTTCCTTAGTTTAGAATCACATCATCAACACTTCAGCCGTTTCGGCAAAACAACATTTGTGTTACCGTCACTAGAATTCAGTAAAGCAGCCTTAGATCAACATCAGCACCTCCTCGTCTCTGTGGGATCGACCCGTACTTGCCGCGTCTCCAATAGACGCCGTGCACTTGCGGTATTACAAGTAGGCTAAATTATATACACCTTCCGAGGCCTACCAATGATGTATGCTTAGCTTAAATGTTTTGATACATCATGCTTAGGATTTACAACCAATCTTTTGAGAATCTATCTTGGCAAAAATAAGAGTCCATGTTTTTATTTGTTGAGCGATAATTGTTAAAAGAATTAATATTTGAACCTTTCGTTATGAGTTTGGCCGAATCCTGAGTCCCAACACATCTCTTCATCCTGTGACAATTTTTCTATATATTTTTCTTTTATTAATTCTTAAAATCAATCTCGTCAAGTCCGAGTGAACGACAACCCCTATTACTACAATATCATTGAAAATAATCATCAGCACCTCCTAAGACACCCACCCCAAACTGAAAGTTCTGTAAGTAAGCCGCCATGTCTTTTCCAACCCCCTTGATTGCTACCTTGGACACAAGACGACGCCAAATCGTCCCAACAGAAATATGATGGATGTTTTTTGTTCGGTTTAAGGAGAGGTGTTATAAGGGTGCTGATGCAATGAACTCCGCAAGGTTAAGTGGGCATCTACCACCAAACCACAAATTGACCACCCTTGTTATTGTCGTCACTAAGTCAGCAGCAACAGTGGAACCTTCGCCACAAAACGCATCCAACAAATGTTGTGCCCGAAGGCCATCCTTTCCGCACGAAGTTCCTTTGGGAAACGACTTAATACAACTTAAAACAGTTCCTTCTCCAGCTAGAAAATGTGTCTCATGCAACGGAATGGTTGGTTTGCGTGGAGGGGGAATGGTCGTATGTTTATCTTCAAGCACTTGTTGTGCCTCCGCATTATTTTGCGCTACCCCCGATGAACTGATGGCCTTGTATACAGCAGTGAAGTGTCCATCTGCTACTTTTCGTAAAAAGGTTGAAACATTGGTTAGCATGTTGTCTTCCTCCTTAGCGTCAGCATAGGCATTCTTAAAACCTCTAGTTCGTGGTATCTCGTATAATCTCCCTAACAAGCTGCTGGGTTTCACCGGATTTACCCAAAGTTGCCAATGCACGAAGTATTTGTGTCGGTTGCATCGCTTTACGATTCCCGACTTGCACTCGCTCTACCCCCGAGGTCCGAAAACTCGCAGCGTACATCGAGGGAGTAACAACAATCTAACCTCAGCTTCTAACTAGATTAGGTTCTGCTGCAACCTTCAGAAGTGCAACCTTTAAAGTGTGGGAAAAAGCTAGCCTACACCCTCTTGGAATGCTCTTCACAGTGCGAATAGGAGCTCGGAAGACCGCATCCACTGTCTTAGCATTAAGATCAATGTCACTGTCCAGCTAAAGTGTAACTGTGCCAGGCCGTGGTACCCGTAATATAGTTTCGATTAAATCGCCAGCAACTGTTACAGGCTTAACCTCAGTGTTTCCATGCTTGCACACCCTACTCCAGACCTGTATACTCGTGCAGTCAAAGCACAACCATTGCTTAAATGTTCTTAGAGTATTTTCTAAACCAACTAACACATTCAAGTCACAATTTATTGGGGGTTAAACATGCAAATCCCTTACTCTCAACCCCCCCCCCCCATCTGGGCACCCATGGAAATCCCTAAAAGGGAAAAACATAAACTCCCTGCCTGTATGCATCATTCAGGCGAGAAACCAAATAGTTGCAGCACATGCACAAAGACACAACAGGACTGAAGAATATGAAGTTCTTGTAGTGTATTAGGTCTTGCTTAAACACATACAATTGAAAAGAAGATTATACAATCAGAAAACTAAGAGAAAAGAAACCTTGATTTCCCAAGATGGGAAAACAACGTGAAAAAAAAAAAACAAAGAAAAACAAACATCAAACATAGGAAATCCCCCACACCACCCTATCCCATCGAGATGATTATTGCTACAAAAAATCTAATAGACCATAAAGAGAGTTTAACAATAGGGGATTCATAGGGGATTCACATCCATCAGAGATGCCTGAACATCCATCCATGATGTCTGAAAATGGATTCCAGTGGCATTCTTCGGAAAATATAATGCGGAAAAGAAATAACACAGACACCTGAAATTTTGTTAATAAGGAAACAGAAAATGCAGAAAAACCCCGGGACCTAGTCCAGATTTGAACACCATACTGTATTAAGCCTCTACATACACTAGCCTACTCCAAGTTATTTCGGACCGTAATGTAGTTTAGCCCTAACCAATCTCACACTTATTAAGATATAGTCGCGTTCCTTACGCCTCTGAATCCCAGCAGGACTCGACGCACTTGATTCCCTTAGCTGATCTCACCCACAACTAAGAGTTACTACGACCCAAAGTCGAAGACTTGCTAAACCAATCTGTCTCACACTGAAAAGTCTATTGAATAGATAAATATGTCTCCCACAGAAATACCAATGAGTTTTGTTCCGTATTTTGATAAATCAAGGTGAACAGGAACCAATTGATACACCGAAGTTATATTCCCGAAGAATAACCTAGTAATATCAATCACCTCACAATAATCTTAATCGTATGGTAGCGAAACAAGATATTGTGGAATCACAAACGATGAGACGAAGATGTTTATGACTACTTTTTATCTTGCCTATCGAATATTAAATCTCGAGCAAATCTTAGAGAAGATAGTACTCAATACGATAGAATAAAGCAAGACCAAAACACGCAACTACAGAGAAAATAGTTGGGTCTGGCTTCACAATCCCAATGAAGTCTTTAAGTCGTTAACCTATAATGGTTTTAGAAAAACCTAGGTTAAAGGAGAATCGACTCTAGTCGCAACTAATATCACACAGGAGGTGGGTGATAGACACATTTTTGTGTCTAAGTTGTCCTCAATTTTCTACATTGTTGGTACTCGATTTTGTACTTATTATGGTATTTTATGTATTTGTAGGTATTTTTGGGAAATAAATATTTTTGGAAGAATTGGCTTTAAAGTGTTAAAGGCATCCTCATTTCAGATAAGAGCACCGATCTTGTTAAAGGCACCCAGCAAATGGATAGAGGCACCCTCTCCTTCTTCATTTTGAAACAGATTCACGGAATTTATGGGAGATTTTAAAGATTTAAGGAAAAGATGTCTTCTTGCCTATTATACAGGAAGTTTCCATATCTTGAAGTTAAAAGAGATAATATATTTATGAGTTGGTTTTCATTGAAAAGGAGAAAGAAAATCTTGGGTTTTATTTAAAAAATAAAAAAAGATAATATCCCTAGCATTTTATTCTAGCAAATAAAGAAGATTTGTGATAATGGAGAAAGAAATTATTCATGAGATATCTTTCATTAAAGAGAAAATCTGATGGAGTTATGGAAGAAGATTTTGAAAAGATGTTTGAGTAATGGGTTGTTGTGTATAAATAGGGTGCTACTAGAACCAAACAGGATTATCTAGAGAGGGGAGTTTTAAGAGAGCAGAATCACTGTTTTATTCTTCTTCTTCTTTGTAAACACATTTTGAGCAATGAAAAACCATTTTGAGCGTGTCTACAACATGAAAAGCTAGACCCCTACACTGGGTCGACGGAGGAATCCGAATTTCATATATGGGTAAATTTATTTTATTCTCTATATGACTTTTGCACTAATTAAAATAGAATTATGATTTTGATTAATTAGTTATCATTTCATTTGATGGTTCATGCTTGCTTAGATGTTTTGATGTCTCATGCTTAGGATTTATAACTAATATTTTGAGAATCTACCTTGGCAAAAATAAGAGTAGATGTTATTTTATTTATTGAGCGATAATTGCTGAAAAATAAATAATTGAGCCTTATGATATGAATTCGGTGGAATCCTAGTCCCAGTAACTCTCTTCATCTTGTTACCATTATTTGTATATATTTTGTTATTTTTAGTATTTTCTAATTTTAATTCTTAAAATGAATCTCATCAAGTCCGAGTGAATGACAACCTTATTTACCACTATATAAAATTCGATCAATTTTTGGCGCCGCCGACGCGGACTTGTGTATCTATTTGTTTTTAGGTTTTATTTTTATTTTTATTATTTTTGTTCTTTTTTACGCGTTTTGGTATTTCTGTTTGCTTTCAGATTTGGAGTGGAGCTAAAGAAAAAGAGAAAGTGCTGAAAAGAAAAGCAAAGCCAGAATTGGAAAGAAAAGAGAGATCCGAACGGAGTGAATAAGAAAATTTTGTATATAGTGTTTTTTATTTTTTACTTTAGAAACTGTAAATAGGGTTTTATTTGTTGTAATTTCTTTTTATTTTTGGACACTTTTTGGACTTTACTTTTGGACTTTTTGGACATTATTTTATTTTATTTTAAAACCCTAAGGAAGGGTTAATTTAAATAAAACTGCTGCAGGGAAGGACGACAGTTACGATATTGTCTCGGCCCCTTGGGTTCGTACATAACATAGGAGTCGTGGCCCGAGTCGACTTCAACGGTTCATCCACCGTCTGGAACGGGAGGTAAGGTTTTCTGAACACCCGCGAGTCCCCTGTCAGTGGGTTTATTTATTTTTTTGAGAATGTCAAACTGGTACAATAGCCAATGCAACGAATATCCAACTGAACAAAATGGACATTACTACTTTGACCATAGTGTGAATAGTGGTTGGGAACATCAACCCTTTAAAGGTTACGGCTCATGCCATGTTGAGCCCAATTACTATCCACACACCCACAAGTCATACGAGAAAAACGATCCTCCAATTTCTTTAGAAGAGTCTCTCAAGAGTTTCAATGAGTCAACACAGAAGTTTCACTTATTTATGAAAGAGACTTATAATATTCCGCTTCCAGAAGAGTCCGTAGAGCAGTCAACTAATATGTCTCTAGAAGAGTCCCTCAAGCAATTTACTGAGAGTACAAATAGGATTGTGGAAAAATTTGCTCAAGATAGTCTTAAATTCCAATATAGTGTTCCCAATACCACCCTTGAAAATAAGGATAATTTTTATTCACATAATCAAGATGACGATGTTAGAATTGGTAACACTACTTGTTTAGATGAGGTTCGATCATTTTCATATAATGATGATTATGATGAGCATAGTATTGATGAAGAATCTGAAATATGTAGGCATAGTGATCAGGAATTTGTTACTCCAGTTGAGCTTTATAATGATAATGTTATTTCTAGTACAAATCCAAATAATTTTACTAATTATTCACCTATTCAAAAGGATGAGGATTTGACTAGAAATTTCCCCGTTTTAGATGATGTAGTATTTCCTTTTCACGAAGCCAATGAAGGTTTAGAGGAATGAGTTTATTTTGAGTCTAGCGATTTAGAAACAATAGTCTTAGACAAAGAAAGTGAACTCGTAGAGATGAGTGAGGATGAACCTGACTTAGAAGAATCAATTGACCATTTCGGGAATCATTGACCTAGAAATTAGGGAAGTTGTGACTAGTCTTTCTAGAGACACTGAAAACTCTAAGTTTGGGGGTGATTATCATTCTCCATGTGCTTTAACTCTTAGAAAGGTCCCTCACTTGGGACTTGACATATGTGCCTCAAAAATTTTACAAGATTATCTTCATACACGTTTTCCTGAACCTAATGATGTCCAGAAAGAATTTCAGTTGTTAGAAACCCATCCTCTGGTTGATGTGGTTAACCCAGGCTACGATACCTCGATTGACTTTGTTTTCCCACCAAAAACTTTTTCTCCAATTGTGGGAACTTATGAAATTCAAATGTGTCAGATATTAAGTTTCGAGACTAAACCTAATTACTTTAGGAGATTAAGGTCGACATATTTGTTTAAGGAAGACCACCACTATCTTTGTGGTCAGTTGTGTAAGTCAAATTTGATTGACTTTAAGGATCCGCAATTATTTAGGTTATTATTATGTGCTTCTAAGTTTTTATTTGAGTTTTTCCAGACTCTAGAACCTGAACATTCGGATCTAACTTTTGAGGAAATGCAACCCAGGAAAATATGTTATCTAAACCCAGTTATAAAACCTGAACCACAGCTAGATGTAGTTGTCTTAAATAGGAAACTAGACAAGGGTGAGCTTTATTTGTTAACTTTCTTGGCATGTTGTAGTTTTCCTTTACTTGTGATAGCCCTTTTTGGTTTTGGTGATCCTCTGGTCTTTTCTTCGTTTATTGTCTTTATTATTTCCTATTTCCTATTTCTAGAAAGGTAGAGATATCGAGGTTGAAGGACTTGGTGGAAAGACGTAGATGGATGTCGATCGACTGTGAGTGTTATGAATCCCGTCTAGAAATTTTTGTTTGTACGTAGTCCACTATGGAAAGTTTAAGAACTTCATAGGATATCAGAATTTGGTGATTGACCCAAAAATTTAACGCTAAGAGACCGAGCTATCTTTTGTTTATGAAGCATTGTCTCATTCCTCACCCATTGGTACGTTTTTCGAATCAATAGCCTTGAAGTGTATGATGTTCCATCTTTAGAGGTTGTGAAAACATCTTGTAGAAGACTTTGACTTGTTCCCATCCGTTGTGGAAGCTTTGGGTGAGTTTATATTAATATATTTTCATGTCTCCATGTCTTGATAAGAATAATTTGTGCTTGGAGCTGTCTGATCCGTTGAGTAATATCTCCATGTTGAGGGTGTAGATAATGGACGATTGATGAAGTTGGTCATGAGAACGTTGCTCCTAAGACCATTGTTGATTTAGGCACCACGACTAGTGTTGATCCGAGAGATCATTGTTAATGTTGATACCACGGCTGAAGTTGCTCCAGAGACCAAAAACTAAAACTTTAATAATCGCCATAGTCTTTGATCCCCTGTCTAACGACCCCTTTATATTCACGCACTAATTGGTGGGTGTAGCATCTCGAAGCCATAGGCGTCATTAGGTTTACTATTTGATTGGGAATTCAACTTGAATGCTTCTTAATGATATGACTTTAATATGAAGTGGCTTTGTCAAGGAAATGATATTGTTGCGGCTGATAGCAGCATGAGTCTCCACTTAGGATGCGATCAGTAAAATGAGAAAGTTCCTCGGTCGCTCGAGGGTTGCGATGTAGAGAGGTTATGTTGTTGATGCTTCGTTTCCTTCAATAATGATAACAGGTTTCACCAATTTGGCTCTAGGTATCACATTGATTGAAACAAACTTGTATTGATCTTTCCAACAAGATCAAGTCCCCAAGTGCATCCATGAGGTGTTCATCATTTTGACAGAAGATATATGTTGAAAGGATTCGTGATATCCATGGATGATGCAGAGTCTTGTTCTGAGAATAGTGAAGATTTATTGATCATAATTCGATCGACTGGGTCCTGAATTGGTGTATGTATTCATTAGGATATTCTTCATCACTATGGAACAAAGGTGTTAGTGCTGATGAAGTGGAATTTGATCCCTTTGCCTTTATAAATTTATTTGTTGTCTCTTTTAAGAATCATGTTCGATGTGAGATTCATTGTTATTCTTTCAAGGGCTCTGTTAGAGGAAAGAAGAAGCGAGAGCCACAAGATTGACTTTAAGTTGGAGTTATCCGGCATATCGATTGCCAAATATTCTTTGACAGATGCCTCCAAGAAGATCAAAAAAGGTTATTATTGGAGCATTGCTCGGTCGAACTCGCAAGTATTCTTGCTGTCTCAAGCTTGTTTGTCAAGTTCAGTTGATCAAAACTATAAGTCTTGATTTCTAGTCTACTTATAGCTATGTATCGGATTAGGATAGAATGTGTAGTTGAACTTTAGACTTCACGACGTTCACTTATTGAAGACGAAGATCTACCGAGGGGAGCTTGGAGGAACTTCATCAACAAAAGGTATGTGCATACTAAAACTTATCTATCACTCGAAGTCTATTATATTTTATCTCCTAATGAGACTAAGTCGTATATCTATATAGACTTTTACATTATACAAATTTGATATTTCGAGATGAGTTTATCTCACTTATCTATTTCTCAAAATATGTGTTGAAAGATTTTTTATTTAACTATGTTCATAATTATTCTTGACATGTTTAGTTGGAAACAATTTATTTGTTGGAAACTAAGTATTAAGTCAAAAGATGATCATATGAAAATTGCCTTGAAACATCTTACATGATTTGTGTGAGACAATCATTTGATGTCAACTTGGAAAGTTTGGTATTGATCATTCGATCACTTGAAAATTAATTGAAGTCGATAGTTTCGTGAGACAACTATTGTTGTCTTCTAAGGATGTTTCAAAGATTGAAATGGGAGTTCGTAACAATCAACCATGTCCTGGAAACAACATGGTATGCATACATAGTATGCGAACTGTTTTGTAATGGTTCAAGTCCGGGAACCTTGTTTATACCTTGTATGCGAACGGTTTAACATGTAAAGGTTCGGGAACTTTGTTTGCGTACCTAGTATGCGAACTTTTCTGCCCGAGTTGGGTCCGGACTGATTGTTCGCGTGCAGGTTTGCGAACGGATGGACTGACCAAGGTTCGCAGCTGCTGTTCGCGTACCTAGTTTGCGAACATAGTGGTTTAAGTTCTATAATCAGTTAAGTATGATTTTCATACTCATGAACTATAACATTTATGAATTAAGGAATGTAATCTTTGCAAACCGTGGCTTAATGTTCATGAATTGATTCTTGAATAAGTACTTTGTACAATTATGAATCAATCCGATTTTGCTTAAGTTTGTTCATATATATTTCTATGAGATAGTGAACAATTGAACAACTCTATGTGAGACACAATTAGATTCGTTTGATTATCTTTCATGTTTGATTGATCATCATATTTGATCTAGAAGTTTTAGATGAATATGGTTAAGACAAAAGTGTTCATATGGCTAACTTCAGTTAACTATTATTGAGCCTACTCAATATACACGTTTAGGTATGGTTACCCATATCTAAATAAAGGTATATTTCATTTGTATGTAACAAGCTAAGACCATCTAACGGTGGAGAGAGATTGCTTTGGTTGGACTAGGTCCCGGGGTTTTTCTGCATTTACGGTTTCCTCGTTAACAAAAAATTTGGTGTCTGTGTTATTTCTTTTCCGCAGTATATATTTGTTTATATAATTAAGATATCAAGGTTGTGCGTAGTTCAATCAATTGGTAAATCCGACCTTTGTTTATTAGATAAATATCAATTGATTGACACTTGGGTATTAGTCTTTGGTACCGTCTAAGTATTTTTCATATCAATCAGGCTCATATATTTCTATCTGTTTGATTTGCTGATTGATTTGAGAAAAAGAGATATAACTCTTTGATATCGTTCTTGATAGAGATCGCTTTATAAGTTAGTGATCTCAGAATAATATTGGAGTTAGTCCATACATATTACCGAACGAATTATTGGGTGTGGTTGTTATTGTAGCGCCCCCAAAGCTAGCAGCTGATTAATCCAAGAGATTATGTAGCGCCCCTAAAGCTAGCAGCTAACTAATCCAAGAGATTAACTAAATAAAGAGGCACTAAGAATCTAAAACATTTGCTTAAGCATTTAATTAAGAAATCTGCTACAAAACTTAACCCAAAACTATCCCCGCTCAGAAATATGTATACAAGAACTCCTCTCAAATGATACATATACAATAGTCATATGGTTTACAAATAATATATAACACAAATCAAAAAAATATCGGGAATTATCTAACTATCGTAATTAAATCCTCGAAGCTTTCATCGCCACGTACACATCTTGATCTGTCTCTGAAACTGAAAGTGGGAATGGGTGAGCACATCATCCCTAAAAGGGGTGCCCGGTAGGAATAACATATAACTTTTAAGTAAACATCGACATGATTTGGAAAACAATACGTGTTTTCCTAAACATTAAATGACAACCAACCACTGAATTAACCAACATGTATATGGAACTAACTCCTTCTTTATTTCTGTGGTGACATTTACACACCGGATTGGTGACAATTACACACCAACCATTATTTTTGTGGTGACATTTACACACCGTAATACTGGTGACAATTACACACCTAGATAGTCTGTGGGTGAATGTACACACCCGTAATATTGGTGACAATTACACACCCAAATGTGCATGAAAGTATAAATTAAGGAGCGTATCCGATATACCACATAAGGAAATTCTTATTTCCAAACATTCATGAAGACAAACAAAGCATTACAATTCCTTTCCAAACAATGGAAAGATTAAAAGAAATAACATAATTTTCGGAATATAAAATGAAACAATGCAAGGAAAGCACAACCAGACAATGCATGTGTTTAATAAACGTAAACTTATGTAAAAGAAAACAACAATGGTCACAAAAGAGTTAATGTAAATTTCCACCTCTTTTGATGACAAGCCACGCCTACCTCGAGATCCACGATCCACTAGTTCATCCTTTGAATCGATCGTTGTTAATAAGGACTAACTGTTAATCACACAAGAACTTTAAGAATCTAGCAAAAATGGCTCATACAAGAATCATATAGTTCTATCTAATGGTTTTAGGCCCATTTATGGTCCTACACCCTTTATTTATCTATCTTTAGCATATCTAACGTTTACTAATTCAATTAGGTTGATTCTATAATCTATTAGATATGTCTTATGAATATCTACAACTTTGTAGAAGAAGTCGAAGGCTAATTCGAACCATATAGATCCAAACAATCAAAATAAGAATAATTGGGTCTAAGACCAAGTCCGCTAAACTCAGCTCATTAGCACAAGGCCTGGTCCAACTGGTCAACTAACGGTCATTATAAATGATTAAACATCAACGGGGTCAAAGCACGATGAAGGTCGGGTCAACAGTCAAAGTCCAAGGTCAAATGAGTCAACTGGTCATTGACTCAGGTCTAGTGACTCAGTGAGTCAAACGGATTTGACTCAGTCAGATGGACTAATTTAGCTAGAGTCAGATACCTGACTAGGCTGAATGGCCTAAGGCCAAAACTCTTGCACAGGCCAGAGCCATTGCTCAGGCCAAAGAACACTAATGCACAAACATTGTGCAACACCAAAACTCTTAACTATAATTTCAAATAACAATACATTTATCTTAAACAAACTTCATATCTCAAATACAACACTCAACTAAGATTACCTGCAATTGCAGCTTTAGGCAAAACTCTTTCTAAAAGAAGTTCCTAACCCACATTCAACTCCACACTGAATAACAACTTCTACATCTCATACATATAACCCTCAACTGTAATTCAATTCCAATTCAATCAACTCTAGTAACCCAACAACATCATCACTATCTGCAGTTACACCATATTCCTGGTACAAACAACCAATTCATCTAAACTTCAACTTCAATCATGTACAACTCTCACAGCATCAACACGTTCTCATGACAAAATATCCATCTCAAGCCTTTTCCCTGCATCTTACAGCACCACCAAGTTGATCTCTATCACCCAACAAACACACGTCTTCATCATCTGAGATACAAACTTAGGAATTCCAGTAACAACACAATACCCAACTCCAAACTCCTCAAGAACATACCCAACCCCTGTTCTCCAATTCATCACCATTCCAAACCTGTGAACCTTAATTTCACAAAGAACTCATAACTCGTCCCTACACAACCAATTCTATTTCAAATAACATCTTCTTTACACCTACATATCTCTATCTCAATCTGATTCAACCATAACAACTCAGTTCATCTATTACAAACACCATTCACATACACATCTACACCACCAGCATATCATTATATCAACTATCTTTACAATCATCTCAAATCTTAACTTCACTGAACAATAAACAGTCAACAATCAGAATTTACAATTTATAAGGGCAACCTAAAAAACAATTACCTCATTTTAGTTCAACTCAAGCAACCGAATTCACTTCAGCAACCCATCGATCTTCATCATCATCTTTGATTTATAGAGAAACCATACTTCACCGTTTTACCAATTCATCCCGAAACTAACAGCAACCTCCATACTTTATCACTAGCAGTTCTCAACCAAACCTAATTCGATTTCCAAATCTTCAATAAAACATAACCAAACCCTAACTCTCATCTCAAGAAATTCTTCAGCCTTAAACCTAATTTTTGTCAACCCATCTTCTATTCTCTTCAAACATCATCTTCTGCATCTTCAATTCCATCTTTTGTAGTTTCTCTGATTCATTCTTATGAAACCCTAACTTCTCAGTTTACATCAAAACCACTTTAGATTATCAATTAAACGAATACCCTTCATTCAATCACTAAACCCATCTCCAATTACCTCAAATCAAACCTTTATCAACTCACAAAATCCCTAACTCCACTTCTCTCTGATTCGTCTCAAAACCCCAACAATACTAACTCTTCTTCTTCTTAAATCACATCGACAACACCTACTTCGCCATCAGAATAGTTTCATCAACCAAAAACTGTCAAACGTGCTCTCAAATTCATCACTCGAATTCTACAGAAGGAGAACAAAGGAGAAGCAAAAGAAGAAAGAAAGAAGAATAAGAAAGAAGGAGAAGAATAGGAAATACGAGTTTATCTACCCTATTGGGATAAGACCAACCAGAAATGATAAAGGCACCCAACAAAATGATATGGGCATCCAGGTTGATCCAAATTATGAAAAGACTATTTTTCCCTTCATACGTATCTGATGATTACTTCCTCGTTGGTATCTGATTGACACGTTCGAGTATACCATTCTGCGTAACTTATCGAGATCTATTTAACGGTATTAATTTCTTATGTAAATCGCTGTTAGATTAATTACTATTAATTAATGTTCGTGTTAAACTAATTAAGTTATTATCGGCTAATTCGTCACTTGACTGGTCTAATAGCGTTGACGAGCTTGAGTGTCATTACAAATTAACTATAAAATGAGGCACTAAGGATCTAAATCATTTACTTAAACAAAAAGAAAGAAGTTCTAAACAAAGATTAACCCAAATCTAAACCCTCTTTGAAATATAAACAAGAACTCCTCTCAGATGATACATATATACTTGTGAGTTGATTTACAAACACAATATAAACACAAAATAAACATAGGGGAAGCTAACCAACTAACGAAACCAACTCCTCGAAGCTTTCATCGCTACGTGCGCATCTTGATCTATCTCTGAAACTGAAAGTGAAAATTGGGTGAGCACATCATCCCGAAGGGTGCTCAGTAGAAATAACAACTATCTTTCAAGCAATCATTAGAATGATTTAAAGAAAATGCAAGTTTTGTATAAAACCGATAAAACACGGAAAAACATATAAAGCATATTAAGATAATAAGTTTTACGGAAAATATAAAGTTCTACCAACCAATCATCTTGCACACCTTCACAACAATAATAATAGTTGAGCGACGTAATCCTTCGGAGTAGTAAGGGGTGACTCTTGCGGATTCTTCAATGATCATTAAAGCACCCTGAGGTTTGCGGCCTAGTCAGATAAGATTGGTACCTTACCAGTACCTCAATGTAAACGCACTCTACATAACAAGTATCCAAAGAGATCTAATGGTGGTAACATTACAGCAGACAGAAGAATCTATTCATGGAGAGCCGTATCCGTACACGTTTAGGTCCAACAATCAGACATAAGATTCTCAACATCATTCTCTCTAAACACCAAAACATAATGTAATAGCTTTTGAAAGTAATTTTAAAGAACAGTTTATATTCATGCATACAGAATAGTTCCCTATATTTACGCCTCCTATGGTAATATTGGACACCTCAGTAACCACTTAAGGAAACCCTCCGGGCCTATGTAATATTGGATGCTTTTACGCCCCTACACAAGTGCTTAAAAACTAGATATAAAAAGCAGTAAAGGAACTTATTCTGTACACCATTCAAAAGGAAACCTTCTTTCTTTCATGCTAACAGAAAATAAAGATTGTAATCACTTTACAGTCAATGGAAAGAATAAACTTTTGAAAATAAGTAATTATTCCCAAACACAAATATTAGTTGTTTCTGAAGATCTAATCACATCCCAAAATGTAAAAGAAAACTAATTTATATACACATATAATACATGCATACACATATCATATAGTAACAAAGATATCATGAATTTCACAAAAGATAGATTTGTAAAACAATAATGAATACAAGAGAGTTCGTTATCGATTCCCACCTCTTTTGATGACAAGCCTCGCCTACCTCGAGATCCACAATCCAATGGTTCATCCTTTAGATCGATCGATCGTTGTTAATTAAGACTAACTGTTAATCACTCAAGTACTATAAGTTTAGCCAAAAAGGCTCACATAAGGCTCGTAACATAATCTCATACAAGTCTCTAGTTATAAGCTAAGTGAACTATCTAATGGTTCTAAGCCCATTTATGGTTCTATACCTTTTTAATTAACTAACTTTAGCAACTAAGGTTTACTAATTCAATTATATTGGTTCTATAGTCCATTTGGTAAGTCTTATGAATATCTATAACTTTGTAGAAGGAATCAAAGGTCAATTCGGACCATAAGGGGTCCAAAATGTCAAATTAGGAAACTAGTCCTAAATCCAAGTCCACTAAACAAGCCCATTAACTTAAGGTCTGGTCCATCTGAGTCAACTAACGGTCAAACTGACAGTCAAAGGTCAACTAACAGTCAACATCTAGGGTTAAGTCAAATTCCAAGTCTTAGTCAAGTCAAATGGTCAACTGGTCAAGGTCTATTGGGTCAAACAGAACCATTGAGTCAACTCGATCAACAAGACTGATTCGGGTAAGTCGATTCACATTTGACTTAGTCGATAAACCGAGTCAGCTAAGTTAGACATCCGATCGAACAGAAAGGCTCAAGGCCAAAGCCTTTGCTCGGGCCAAACTTATAATGCACAATCAAGATGCTATACAGATGCAAACACCCATACCCTGTAACTCAAATACAAACCTAATCTACCACTACTTCATCTACCAATTCAACTACACAAACATTCTCATCTGCAAGACCTTCATCTCACAATTCAGACATACATACATTCAAAACTACTAGCACCATTACAATCTGCACTCCACCGGTAACTTCATAAAACTCATTACCACTTGTATGATATTTCATCCACCCGAGATACAACTCTCAATACATCTTCTACTACAACTCTTTCTGCATTCAACCAACAACATCCATATTCACAATCATCAATACCTACACTTCAGGCTTTCTGTTTCTTTTCAAAGATCATAGAACTACAGCATCAACACCAACCGACATTGGATAACTCTAGTCAGAATGTCCACTAACTAGCATCACTTCCATTAGCCACGGCTACAACCCCATATCATCTGAATCGCATACTCGTAGCATAAACCAATTTCTACAACTCAAGTAACCCTGTATAATCAAACTGAGTCTCTACGAGTTACATTAACTTCAAATGCATCTCAAAATAGCACCATCAACTAAACAATTTCATCCCCTTAAATACCATAGATTTATCATCTCATTAACTCCATAACTACTTCCACATTTTGTAACTTACAAAACCACTACCACCAATCTACACAATTCATACACCATATTTCTATCGTGGTTTCAAACTTCATTTCTATTCTTCTCAAGTCGGCAATCTTATTTCAAACCCACCAACTAACACTTCACCACCACATGAACTTCAACAACAACCGTTTCTTTGATTACTTTGTTCTTCTACATTCTTCATAGCCCAAATTCAATCACTTACCTTGGCTTGTAACAACACCAGCTCTTCTTTAAATCACCACTACTAACTCATCTTCTTCATCTATCGACTATCACTCAAACTCGGGACCCTAATTACAAATACTAATTCACACAAACCCTTCACCGGATCCAATTCCTTATCGTGCAACCCTAATTAGACAAATCCCTAATTTCGATTTAATTTAGGAAAGAACAAAACCCTAATACTTCTACGAAATAAAAATTAAACTCTATATAACTTTATCCACTCGATTAAGAACAACTCATGAAATAAAATACCAAACCAAACTCGATTTCATAAAGAAATCAATCAAAACAGAACCCTAAATTCAATCTCCGATTTACCTTTTTCTCGCTTCTTCCAAACCCAAATCTACTCCAAGCATCATCACCTCCTTTCTAGAATCATTAAGTTAACAAGCTTTCTATGAATCTCCCACGCAAAAGAACTCAAATCTCTGAGATTGAAATCAACAGAGAGGTGAAGAGAGAAATAGAGAAGAAGAAGAAGAAAGAAGAAGATAAAAGAAGAAATGAATTTTCTTCTCCATCGGTTTTGGGGATAAGGCTGACCCGAAATGATTAAGACGCCAAAGAAACAGATAAGGGAAGCCAAAGGTTTAAACCAAATGACTAATTTGCCCTTCATAAAAATATGATGATTCCTTCTTCGTCCGGTATCCGAATGACACGTTCGAGTAGTTCATTTCCCATAACTTTTCGAGATCTATTCAACGGTACTAATTTTATATCTAAATTATTGTTAGATTAATTTCTATTTATTAAAATCTATATTAACTAATCGAGTCACTTGTGGCTAATTCGTCTCTTGATTATCTCTAGATCGCCTCTTGACAGGTCTAATGGCGTTGACGAGCATGAGGGTCCTTACAGTTATACCCTCGTTTTTTCAGTTGTATCAAAATGGAGAAGAATGCTCTTCAGAGGATAAAAATAGCACTTTAGACTTTTGGGAGATGGTGTTGTAAATTAATTTTTTGGTGGAATTCTTACACCCCTCTTACACACCACCTTATCATCTCTCCTTCCACCTCTTCACATCGTTCACTTCTTGGTAACCCCCACATTTAGTGTAATAACTTATCTTTAATACCTTAGTTGTGAGAATGTATTCCATTACTTCCTAATGTTAATGTTATCTTCTTTATCCTCTCTTGTATTAGCCTATAAATTGACACCCATTCCTTTGTAATGGATACCAATATTCAGTAATGACAAATTCTCTCTTCTTCTCTTTATATTTCTTTTGTGCAATAGTTTATCTTTTGATTTAGATTATAATACGTTATCAGCACGCTCTATCATTGAGTTAAATATTTTTATTCAACGATTTGGTAAGATCAAAATTAACCTTTTTTTCTAGGGTCGTCAGTTAACTACGATGATGATCAAATTTATTTTCTATTGTAACGAATTTTGCATAATAAAGTATTCTATATTTCACATTTGATTGAACTTACGCACGACCTGTGATATTTTAATTATATAAAAATATAATGCGGAAAAAATATAACACAGACACCAGAAATTTTGTTAACGAGGAAACCGCAAATGCAGAAAAACCCCGGGACCTAATACAGATTTGAACACCATATTGTATTAAGCCGCTACAAACACTAGCCTACTCCAAGTTAACTTCGGACTGGAATGTAGTTGAGCCCTAACCAATCTCATACTGATCAACGTACAGTCGCATTCCTTACTCCTCTAAATCCCAGCAGGACTCTACGCACTTGATTCCCTTAGCTGATCTCACCCACAACTAAGAGTTGCTAAGACCCAAAGTCGAAGACTTGATAAACCAATATGTTTGAGCATAGCTCGGTTTAACCCACCAAGCGTTGGTATGTCAAGTTTGGTTGTCATTTTTTAGTAATCAAAACTCAATTTAAGAGTCGCTTGATTATGTACTAGAGACAACTTCGTATAGGTTAGGATTGAAAGATTAGGATAATGAGACATACAAGTATTACTCGAAGACTTGAAGAATGTGAAGAAGTAAAGAGATGCATCGACGACATCATCCTTCCTCTTGAGGTTAGTAATATTTTGACTTGAACTGTTTCATTCTCAACGTATCTTTTAAGTCGTGCTATATTGGAAACTGCAAAGCTGTGAATGATTATATATTAGTAGACATAGTGTTAAGGAATTAGAATACGAAGTATAACGATTATCTTTTGAACTTTGTATATAAGTGTTGATGGTGGTTTTTAAACAAAGGGTAAAATCGTAAAACCCCAAATAACCTAATGTCACCGGTGACACATTTATTAGAACATTTAATGCATGTAGTCAGTAATTAATAGGGGGTATTTTTTCAAATTAGGGTTACAACGAACAAAACCCTAATTCCCCTCAGTGCCAATGGCAAATCATGCCAGCCACACCAAACGCGCCAAAGCATGCCAACCATGCTAGCCGCACCTCCGTGCCAATGGAAAATCATACCAGCCACACCTAGCCCAAGCTAGCCGCACCTTTATGCCAATGGCAAATCATGCCAGCCATACCAAACGCGCCGAAGCATGCCAACCATGCTAGCCGCACCTCTGTGCCAATGGCAAATCATGCCAGCCACACCTAGCCCAAGCTAGCAGCGCCATGCCAAATGAACTCTGCCTTGGCCCTAGCTACGCTAATCACACCACTCCAAGCCAAACAAACTTACCTTGGCCCTATCCACACCTCTGCGCCAATGGCAAATCATGCCAGCCACATTTATCCCGAGCTAGCCGCGCCATGCCAAACGCACTCTGCCTTGGCCCTAGCTACGCTAGTTACGTCACGCCAAGCCAAGCACCCTTACCTTGGCCCTAACCATGCCATGCCAAAATGGCGCCCACGCCTAGGCTTGCAAATCATGCAACCTAGGCCAAATTGGCCACGCATGCCATTGGCACATGCCAACACGCTCACTGGTAGCTTTTTCAACCAAGGCGCGACCCAAATTGGCCACGCATGCCATTGGCACATGCCAACACGCTCGCTGGTAGCTTTTTCTACCAAGGCGCGACCCAAATTGGCCACGCATGCCATTGGCACATGCCAACACGCTCGTTGGTAGCTTTTCCTACCAGGGCGCGACCCAAATTGGCCACGCATGCCATTGGCACATGTCAACACGCTCGCTTGTAGCTTTTTCTACCAAGGCGCGACCCAAATTGGCCACGCATGCCATTGGCACATGCCAACACGCTCGCTGGTAGCTTTTTCTACCAAGGCGCGACCCCAAATTGGCCACGCATGTCATTGGCACATGCCAAAACGCTCGCTGGTAGCTTTTTCTACCAAGGCGCGACCCAAATTGGCCACGCATGCCATTGGCACATGCCAACACGCTCGCTGGTAGCTTTTCCTACCAGGGCGCGACCCAAATTGGCCACGCATGCCATTGGCACATGCCAACACGCTCGCTGGTAGCTTTTTCTACCAATGCGCGACCCAAATTGGCCATGCATGCCATTGGCACATGCCAACACGCTCGGTGGTAGCTTTTTCTACCAAGGCGCGACCCAAATTGACCACGCATGCCATTGGCACATGCCAACACGCTCGCTGGTAGCTTTTCCTACCAAGGCGCGACCCAAATTGGCCACGCATGCCATTGGCACATGCCAACACGCTCGCTGGTAGCTTTTTCCTACCAGGCGCGACCCAAATTGGCCACGCATGCCATTGGCACATGCCAACACACTCGCTGGTAGCTTTTTTCTACCAAGGCGCGACCCAAATTGGCCACGCATGCCATTGGCACATGCCAACACGCTCGCTGGTAGCTTTTCCTACCAGGGCGCGACCCAAATTGGCCACGCATGCCATGGACACATGCCAACACGCTCGCTGGTAGC
Source organism: Papaver armeniacum (assembly GCA_023531295.1). Classification (NCBI taxonomy): domain Eukaryota; kingdom Viridiplantae; phylum Streptophyta; class Magnoliopsida; order Ranunculales; family Papaveraceae; genus Papaver; species Papaver armeniacum. The sequence continues at coordinate 167,311 of JAJJWW010009799.1, read as the reverse complement.
TTTTCTAAACACGGGCCATGATTCAACTTGGCCACGCATGCCATTGGCGCATGCAAAACACGCATCTTTGGTAGCCCAACTTGCAAGCCGTGCAACCTAGGCCAACTTGGCCGTACGCGCCATTGGCACATGCCAAAACCCACGCCGGGTAGCCTAACTTGCAAACCGTGCAACCTACCGCCAAGGCATTCCGCACATGCCACACACGCCACTAGCAGCTCTATGCATTGCCACTTACACTCAACGTACAACCTACCACCAAGGCATTCCACACATGCCATTGGCACATGCCACACATGCCACTAGCAGACTCACGGCATTTCCACTTGCGCTCGAGGCGCAACTCGCAACAAAGGCATTCCGCACATGCCATTGGCACATGCCACATGCGCCCTAGCAGCACCACTTGAACTCAAGATGCAACCAACACTCGAGACATCAACACAAACCGGGGATGCTTTCCGGGGTCTTGGTTTGGCGGTCACAGACTTGCGGCGTACACTACGCTCACATTAAGAAAGCGTGAATAGGAATAAAACGGTCAAATAAATGAGAAAATAATGGTGAAAACGTTTTCACCCATTAACACCATGCGATTACCACCTCCTCCCATTATTTCACCCTTTACTCTCTTCCTTCATGAGGCCAGGTACGTTTCAATCTCGACTTGTATAAATAGGTCTTACCTATTTCCACCGGACAACAAGTCTCGGTCGGAGAAAAATACAACACTCTCGGAAAAGGCAACTTTGCAAGCTCTCCAAAAAGCTTTCATCTCTTGCAAGCTTCCTAAGCTTTCACTTTCGATACAAGTCGAGACACTACTCTCCCGTAACTATTCTCGTCTCAACACCTTTCTTTGCTTCCCTCCCCAAATCAACCCTTCTCCTCCACTTTGTGATCAAGCAAGTCTGGAACGGTCATTTCTTGGTTTAGGCCGGACTTGTACAGATTGATCTCTCGAATCTATAAAGTGCTCACGTGCAGCACATTTGTTTAGGGTTTAAACCAGTTTCTCACTCACCTACCGAATTTACCGAAATCGGCGGAAACGATTTTTACCCATAAACAATTGGCGACCACAGCGGGAGGTTCGATCTTTCGGTTACAATGTCAATTTTCAACCAGCGATCTCATTCTTCGACCCAGATGTCAAGATGTTAGAGGAAGGAGATCCACTCCGACTCAGTTACTCGACGGCTCGATTATCAGTCATGACATGACAAGGGACGACTGGGGACTTCTCACAGGCTAGAAGCAAAATGATCCGCCCAGGGATTAACGGCACAGTTATCCGACAACTCAGCAATGATTCGGAAGACTGGGGACTTCCCATGACCATGTTTCTCAAAGAGAAAAAAAAAACTTGGTCTTGCACCCGGAAAGTTTATTCTCATCAGAAGACCTGAGAAACCGAGTAAGTCTTATCTAGACAAAAATACGTGGTTTGCTTTTTCAAGTTCTGATAAAACCGATAGCCATGTTATGTTTCATCCCATGTCATCTACCAACACACGGTTCCATAGTTTTCCTGGGATGTTTGCGTCACTTTCAATCATAACTAAAACAATCAACTCTTAAACAATTCATTCCAAAAAGAACAACCCAAACTGTCAAGGTAATATTTATCTATCAACCCAAGAAATCCAGGAAGACAAAAACCATAAACCAGGCGCTTTGTTTGCCTTTCAAAAAAAGTCACCTACCCGTACGTGCCTACTTTGCACAATAATAATTACCTGTCACTATTAGCATACGTTACTACAGTGACATTCGAAGAATTATTTATAATGAAGTATTTCCACAAGTTTATGAAAGGCATACCTATATATGGCTATGGTTTTCACCAGCACAAGAAAACAATAAAACAAATTGAAAGAGAAACGCTGGAGTACGTAGCTGGAATATGCTCGCCAACTTTATCACTACCGCGCTACCGCTATCACCATGACGTGATAACAAAGATACGAGGTAAAAACGGGAGCCAACCCATTTTATGAGCATAACACTTTTTGGAATTTGAATAAGGAAAGGATTTCCTGTTTGAGCTATGTATGGGAAGAGGCAACTGGGCCCACAAGAACAAGTCCGAGCCACGCCAAGCCAGCACCTTGCCAAGCCAACGGTCCACACCATGCCGAAATCCAAGCCAGCGTCCACACCAAGCCAGCGCCCATTCTAAGACGATCCAGCGCCTACCAGACGCGCATGCCAGAAGCACTTGCCAGACGCGCTTACCAGACACGCTTGCCAGACGCACATGCCAGGCACACATGCCGCACGCGCATGCTAGCCGTAGTACCACACTCTGTGCTAACAGTTTGCATCCTTCTAGCGCTAACATCTTGCGCCCTTCCAACACCATCCTCGCCCTTCGAAACAGCGCCATGGCTCCAGCACTTCGTGATCAAAACCGTGTCATCTCTGCACGATACACTTACGATCACCAGAACCAGAGCCGCTTTCGCCACCCCAACGGTTCTTCAAGCATGGCAGCTCCAACCGTCACCAGAAACGCTACTCCACCATCATGGCAAGATACTGGAAGATCCGAAAGAAGCCGACCTCCTTTTAGCACTATTGATTTGATGAAAAGACAAAAGATACTTCAGCAGGACGTGCGTTTATAGATGAAGAGGCTCGCGTTGCTCTTGAACGCCCAGTAGAAGGGGATAAGCAATCCAATTTCGTCACGTAAAGATCAGGAAAGACTTCTCCAAAATCGAAAGCAAATGAAATCAACAACTCTCCTGAGTTCACGGAGACCCTTATCCCATAAGGACCCGCACGATGGGAACTTCGCCCACAAAAAAGTCGTACAGTCTATGATGAAACAGTTATGTGAGATTCTATGTTTCTCCAAGGCATAGCGTCAATACATATTTGCACCCCTCAACCGCACTGCATCAGGAAAGCAGGCGTTTCCAGCCAGGGAAGCCGTTCCCAAACCCCAACCTCTCCTAGAAAGCACGATCGATAGATGGAACTGGGGACTCCTAACCTCTGTTCTCTTGAGGGATGTCGAGTTTGACAGAACGTGACGCGTCCTCCAACTTCAAAATGGTAACCGTCAAGTCTCTGAGAGTTGCAAGACGTCGTTTCAAAATTCTCTCCAGAAGTAGCTCCGCATCAACGTTCTCTCCAGAAGTAGCTACGCATCAATGTTCTCCAGCAGCGGCTTTGCTTCAACGTTCGCTTCAACGCCACTCCTTCATGCAAAGGGTCGTACCGTCACACTCCCCATATCAAGGAACACAGTCACAGCCAGCCAATCTTCGTAGTCATGGACACCTTTTAATCCATCTCGCCAAAAATCATGATCATGGACAGTTTGCTCGCTTACGCATCCAGCCAATCCTTTTACTTCCACGGAAGCCCATAGAATATCATCCAACCTACTTTGTTACCACGACAATGTAGTCTCTCCTGATTACATCTCCTACCAAGAACTATTGTCCCTCATTCGTTGATACCAGCCAGAGCTTCACCGCAGCAACAATTACTACAAAGATGGAAACACGTAAACCATACTTGAGGACGGAAGATATACACGGGATCCCTTCACTGTCAAAGCTCCGAAGATACAGTCCACCAAAAAGCCGTACCCACAACAAGGTCCTCTACTCTTCAAGGGTGCAGCGCAAGAATATCATCACCTCTCTGTCTAGAAGACGCCTTCAACACTTTACGAGGCCGTGGAGGATCCCGAGCCTGGACTATCCAGAATATGTCACCATGTAATTTCTGAACATCCCAGTGTCACATCCAGAAGAGTACGATAGGCTTATATCAAATCCCGTAGAGGGGGATTCAAGGCGATGTAATGAAAGTAGGTTATGCATGGGGACTACCAGCGTGAGATGGTTTCACTCCCCTCAACCAGGTTATTACTGATTTCAACATCATCACTATCGGGGTTTTACGAGCCACAGGAATTTCTCAACATGAAGCCGTACATGTGCACCGAAAACTCCAAAAGCACCCCAGAAGTTTTCGACCATGCAAGCATTCACAACAACTTGAACATGTCCATGCCGAAGTCTGTGGAATAACATCAGTAGTAACCCTCTACCGTCGTTTACAACGACTTGGATACTATTGGCATGAGATGAAAGCCCAATCTCGATTACTCCAGAAGGCGTGTCCCAATTGCCAGGCACCCCCATGTCAGACAGAGGTCCTCAACATCAGTCACACCGGGGACTGGCAGGAGCCGTACATCGGCTTCCTTCGCGACGACATTCTCCCTACTGACAAAGAGGATGCGTCCAAGCTAAAACAAAAGTCCAAAAGATTCGTGTTCCATGATGGGGTTTTATATCGCAAGAGTTTCGGAGGAAGTCTACTGCGGTGTTTGGGCGATACAGAAATCCCAGTTATGTTAAGAAAAATGCACGAAGGCGAACACCAAGGGAAACAAAAACTGTTCCTGCAGATACACGAGAAGTACTACTGGCCGACCATGGAAGACGACGCGGCTACTTTCGTTCAGAAATGCCGAGAATGCCAGATTCACGGAAACCTCATCCACGCGCCTCCAACACCCATGCACTCGATAAGTAGCCCGTGACCCCTTTTATAGCTGGGGACTCAACATCATTGGGAGATCAACCCGCCATCCTCAAAACAGCATGAATACATAATAACCGCGACAGAGTACTTTACCAAGTGGGTTGAAGCTGTCCGAACCACCGGAGCCACGATCGCGGCGTTCTTCAAGGAACACATCATCTGCCGTTTTGGCGTACCTAAACACATCATCACCGACAACGGCACGCCTTTTGCTAACAAGCAAGTATAGGAACTACTTGAGAGGTACGGCATTAAACAAGTCTTCTCTACCATCTAGTATCCCCAGGGAAATGGGCAAGACGAAAGTACCAACAAGACTCTGATCCGAATCCTCAGCCGAACAGTACACGAAAATCCCAGGACCTGGCACGAGCAATTGCCAATGGCTCTCTGGGCGTACAGAGCATCTCCTAGAAGCTCCACCAGCATGTCTCCCTACTCCCTCGTCTACGGTACATACACAATCCTCCCAGCGGAAATCAAGATCCTGTCTGCCAGAATCGCCGTAGCAAGTGGACCTCAGTGGAATGAATCCGAAACACTCAATGCCAGAATCACGGAACTAGATACTATAGACTCCAGAAGATCCCGGGCGGAGGAACATGCACAAGCATACAGAAACAGGATTTCCAGGGCGTACAACAGCCATGTAAAATCCAGGTTTTTTTTAAGGAAGAAGATCTGGTGCTAAAAATCGCAAATCACACCAAATACCAGCTCTGTCGACTTTCACAATATCGAGACGATGCCGCAACTAGCTGATATTAAAACTCCAAGGATTTACAGGTGGACACCATGTTCTCCCACCTTTGAATGGTCGACTCTGCAGCAAAGACGGATGGACATATTCTCCATCTCAAAGCAATCATTGGCAAAAGACAGTTCTCTACGGAAACCAAGGCGGACGAACAACACTTCACTACGCTCCTGGTAGCGATATGGCCGTATGTCTTCCATATCCTCGTATAAAGGACCACGAATTCTTTCCGTACTGCAGAAACCGCCAACATTCCGGTAATTGGAGGAGAGACACCTCATACGAGTCCCAAACAACAAACCCGCATAGGGGTATTCATGACAAGAGATCCCTAAATCAGCATTCTCCAAGTCTCACAGCAGATCAACAAGGTTGGATTTGAAGGGAGGGGAACGACTAGGTCATCCTCGTCGATAACAGTAACGCATGCTCCAACGGGATATCTCTGCACAAAAGGGAAATTTTCCATTCATCAAACAAGCGGTAAAGCGTACGTCAGTCCACCAAAGAAGAAGAAAACATACCGGTATGATTTTCTTAACCCGAATAACCCTTGTTGGGATGCTCCTGCAAGAGTCAGACCTCGCGCCTTCACCTAGAGAATCTGGCTGGTTAGAAGATGATTTGTCTCTGTGCGACATGACAAATAGAGAAACTCAACAAGAATAACCTTTCTCAAAGGAGGGAGATGATGCAATTGCGCTAGGTGTGAATACGAAAAAAAAAAAAAAAAAAAAAAAAAAAAGGAAGCAAAGCAATGAAGGACATAACGCTTCCAGATTTTAGCATGGGTGATGCCCCGATGGAAGCCGCGTGTGAAGGAAGGAAAAATAAGGAAACTTTGCTATCTGTCGAAACGCCTGCTCCCTCATTGTTTACATCGGCCCCACCAATTGCGGCAACTTCCCAATGACCGCCCAAGTCACGCCAGCTAGCACGCTCAGCTTCCCCACCTTGCGCCGGTCCCGCCAACTAGCACGATCATCTTCCCACCTTGCGCCGGTCCCGCCAGCTAGCACGCTCCGTTTCCCAACTCGCGTCAACTTCTCAATGCCGCCCAGCTTCCTGTCTCTCAATGACGCTGACTTCCCAATTGTACCAGCCTCCAGATTTGTGCAAAAGGCAAGGATTCCAAATCCTATTTATAAAAAGGTCAGACAAGCCTCCTCAATTCTCTTTACGATTTGCTGCTGATAGTTTGTCACCATCTTATGCTTACCTCGCAACAAAGCTCCTGTTCCGAGCTAAGCAGGGGACTTAATGTTGATGGTGGTTTTTAAACAAAGGGTAAAATCGTAAAACCCCAAATAACCTAATGTCACCGGTGCCACATTTATTAGAACATTTAATGCATGTAGTCAGTAATTAATAGGGGTATTTTTTCAAATTAGGGTTACAACGAACAAAACCCTAATTCCCCTCTGTGCCAATGGCAAATCATGCCAGCCACACCAAACGCGCCAAAGCATGCCAACCATGCTAGCCGCACCTTCGTGCCAATGGCAAATCATGCCAGCCACACCTAGCCCAAGCTAGCCGCACCTCTATGCCAATGGCAAATCATGCCAGCCATACCAAACGCGCCGAAGCATGCCAACCATGCTAGCCGCACCTCTGTGCCAATGGCAAATCATGCAAGCCACACCTAGCCCAAGCTAGCCGCGCCATGCCAAATGCACTCTGCCTTGGCCCTAGCTACGCTAATCACACCACGCCAAGCCAAACACACTTACCTTGGCCCTATCCACACCTCTGCGCCAATGGAAAATCATGCCAGCCACATTTAGCCCGAGCTAGCCGCGCCATGCCAAACGCACTCTTCCTTGGCCCTAGCTACGCTAGTCACGTCACGCCAAGCCAAGCACCCTTACCTTGGCCCTAACCATGCCATGCCAAAATGGCGCCCACGCCTAGGCTTGCAAATCATGCAACCTAGGCCAAATTGGCCACGCATGCCATTGGCACATGCCAACACGCTCGGCGGTAGCTTTTTCTACCAACCCAAATTGGCCACGCGCGACCCAAATTGGCCACGCATGCCATTGGCACATGCCAACACATGCCAACACGCTCGTATCTTTTTCTACCAAGGCGTGACCCAAATTGGCCACGCATGCCATTGGCACATGCCAACACGCTAGCTTTTTCTACCAAGGCGCGACCCAAATAGCTTTTCCATGCCAACACGCGACTTTTCCAAATTGGCCACGCGTGCCATTGGCACATGCCAACACGCTCGTTGGTAGCTTTTTCTTCCAAGGCGCGACCCAAATTGGCCACGCATGCCATTGGCACATGCCAATACGCTCGCTGGTAGCTTTTTCTACCAAGGCGCGACCCCAAATTGGCCACGCATGTCATTGGCACATGCCAACACGCTCACTGGTAGCTTTTTCTAGAAAGGCGCGACCCAAATTGGCCACGCATGCCATTGGCACATGCCAACACGCTCGCAGGTAGCTTTTCCTACCAGGGCGCGACCCAAATTGGCCATGCATGCCATTGGCACATGCCAACACGCTCGTTGGTAGCTTTTTCTACCAAGGCGCGACCCAAATTGGCCACGCATGCCATTGGCACATGCCAACACGCTCGCTGGTAGCTTTTTCTACCAAGGCGCGACCCAAATTGGCCACGCATGCCATTGGCACATGCCAACACGCTCGCTGGTAGCTTTTCCTACCAGGCGCGACCCAAATTGGCCACGCATGCCATTGGCACATGCCAACACGCTCGCTGGTAGCTTTTTCTACCAAGGCGCGACCCAAATTGGCCACGCATGCCATTGGCATGCCTTTGGCACATGCCAACACGCTCGCTGGTAGCTTTTTTCTACCAAGGCGCGACCCAAATTGGCCACGCATGCCATTGGTACATGCCAACACGCTCGCTGGTAGCTTTTCCTACCAGGGCGCGACCCAAATTGGCCATGCATGCCATTGGCACATGCCAACACGCTCGCTGGTAGCTTTTCTAAACACGGGCCATGATTCAACTTGGCCACGCATGCCATTGGCGCATGCAAAACACGCATGTTGGTAGCCCAACTTGCAAGCCGTGCAACCTAGGCCAACTTGGCCATACGCGCCATTGGCACATGCCAAAACCCATGCTGGTAGCCTAACTTGTAAACCGTGCAACCTACCGCCAAGGCATTCCGCACATGCCAATGGCATGTGCCACACACGCCACTAGCAGCTCTATGCATTGCCACTTACACTCAACGTACAACCTACCACCAAGGCATTCCACACATGCCATTGGCACATGCCACACACGCCACTAGCAGCTCTGGCATTGCCACTTGCGCTCGAGGTGCAACTCGCAACAAAGGCATTCCGCACATGCCATTGGCACATGCCACATGCGCCCCTAGCAGCACCACTTGCACTCAAGATGCAACCAACACTCGAGACATCAACACAAACTGGGGGATGCTTTCCAGGGTCTTGGTTTGGCGGTCACATCTTGCAGCGTACACTACACTCACATTAAGAAAGCGTGAATAGGAATAAAGCGGTCAAATAAATGAGGAAATAATGGTGAAAACGTTTTCACCCATTAACACCATGCGGTTACCACCTCCTCCCATTATTTAACCCTTTACTCTCTTCCTTCATGAGGCCAGGGTACGTTTCAATCTCAACTTGTATAAATAGGTCTTACCTATTTCCACCAGACAACAAGTCTCGGTCAGGAGAAAAATACAACACTCTCAGAAAAGGCAACTTTGCAAGCTCTCCAAAAAGCTTTCATCTCTTGCAAGCTTCCTAAGCTTTCACTTTCTGATACAAGTCGAGACACTATTCTCCCAGAACTATTTTGGTCTCAACACCTTTCTTTGCTTCCCTCCCCAAATCAACCCTTCTCCTCCACTTTGTGACCGAAGCAAGTCTGGAACGGCCATTTCTTGGTTTAGGCCGGACTTGTACAGATTGATCTCTCGAATCTATAAAGTGCTCACGTGCTGCACATTTGTTTAGGGTTTAAACCAGTTTCTCACTCACCTACCGAATTTACCGAAATCGGCGGAAATGATTTTTACCCATAAACAATAAGACATCGACATAATCGTATGAATGCTATTGTGATTATGTGTAGGGGTATGGGTGAAGATTTCGTCCTAGGAAATAATGTTTACATTCGTTTAAATGAAGTACATTCATGAACTTGTTTTATGAATCGAAAGGGAAATCTCTAGGCTTATTGGTATTGTTATTCATTGCATATCTTTAGATTACCAATATGTGTGAGTTAGTAGAACCGGTCGTAACTTGTTATGTATCTTGGTAAAACTAGTCACAATGCCTGACTTATGTATTGGTATGACTTTTAATAGTGTAACCGATCCTAAGTAATCACCTAAGATGGTATGATCGATAATTGTAATTGGTGTGACAGATCCTAGTAATTGGTGTAACCGATCCTAGTAAATGGTGTGACCGATCAAAAAAGAGTAATAATCGATCCTTGTAATTGGTGTAATCGGTTCTGGTAATTGGTGTAACCAATCCTGGTAACTGGTGTGACCAATCACAAGTAATACCATGAGAATATGGTAACCGGTCTTGGTAATTGATGTGATCAATTTGGTAACTAATGCAACCGGTCCCAGTAACCATATTAAGGTTGAACCGATCCTTGTGTTTGGTAGAACCATAAACCAACGATTAGTGTGTTGATTTGATCAATCACATAGTTCTTGGAAATCAAATGAACCATTCTAAACTTGTTTGGAAGTGTGGTATAATCGGTTCCAAGATTGTAAATATGAAAGAGGATTTACAAAGAATTAGGATGTCGACATACTTTGAACATGTTCAATAACTCTTATTTTTTATTGTTCAAAGATATTCCGTAATAGTTAAAGGAGATCCCGGACCGAAATAAGTTGAGAATCTTTTAACTAAGGTTGTTAATTTTTATATGCTTTTAATTACCAGCAATTAAAATGCATATCTCTGGAAAATAAAAATTGGTAATGTGCATTTACTAATTGGAGATTTTCTAGTAGGATTTCAGTTATTTTTGGACACAATATTTCTAGGAATTATGAAAACCGATTTGGAAATATAATGCATTGTTGATGAGTGTCGTAACCACAACAAATTAATTAATATTTTTCCACCTAATTAACAAGTAATATAGTGTAGTCAAGTTCGTTCCCACGAGGAGCAAGAGATTCTAGTTGTAAGAATTGTCACAAAAGGGGGGATGTATAAAGCAAAAGAAAATAAACAAAGCAATTAAAAGTTAAAGTTAAGATCAATAAGAGAGACAAGACCAAGGAATCCTTCTTCGTTGCAAAACAATGATTCAAATTATGTTTTTCTTCCACATGTTATTAGTCACAAATTATCACCAACCGTAGGTAAAGCAGCTAGATCAGTGCTAAACCCCTAAATCCCTTATATCACCGGATACAGAAGTTCTCGACTACTGGATTCTATTTACCAAACCACCTAGTAGTAGATCACTCAAGATGTAATTTAAATAAATGCATTAAGATTTATGAACTTATTAGGTCGATATTAGTAGTTAGACTCTTAGATCAAGGTCTACTTGCTAACGTTGTTTTCACACACAATTGCTCCACGGAATCCCTCCGCAAGGTCTCGTGTTTGCTACTTATGTAAAGAGTCAAGAAACGATTACTTATCCCCTAACTTTCACTAGCTTTAGATCAAATTAAAAAATCAATTTAGTGTGCACTCTAAACAATCTATCAATCAATCATGAATGTATAAAAACATTCCTATTAGTAAAAACAAACGATAATCATGTGAAAAACTTCAAGATAGAATTGAAAACAAAACTCAAATAATGTTAAGAACTAGGAATTCATCCTCAATCAATAATAAAATTAGCTACTCATGTTAAGGAGTTCACACAAAGAATAAAGAAGAGAGAATTGTTGTGTGTGTAAAAAAAAGTGTGTAAAAAGATGTGTAAGATGTGTAGAGAACTTCTCTACTTATAGGCTTCAATGTTCTCCAAATCTTCCAAGGAATAGAATCCCTTTCCTTTAATAATTCAATTTCCAATTTCAAGTCTTTCTCAATTTTCCATCTTCTCTTTCCAAATTTGAGCCAAATTCTCCATCCAATTCCAAATCCAAGTCTTCATACCCATGAGAAGAATCCACACAAAAATCTGTAATTTTGGTCGCCGGAAAGATGGTATTATGCCCGGAAGTTGGCCGGAATCCGGCACCGGAATCTTCTTTTCCGTCGACAGAATATTCCGTCACGGCACCGTCCAAGTTAACGGTCAAACTGACGGTCTTCGTTAGTCAACCGGGTCAAGGGAAGGAGGAGTCAGCTGAGTCAGCAGAGTCTGAATCGTCTAAGTAGATCTTAATCACTGAGCTGGATCGGTTCATCGCCGGTCTGAGTTGACTCGCCGTAAGGGAAAAACTGGCCGAGTTTCTTTTATATTCAGGGCATTTCCAGGCCAAATTAAGGCCTATTTTCTTCAGTTCCTAAACATACATCTACAATTCAAGCACAACCCATTCTTCATCTCATAATTTCAATCACCCAGAACCCTTTTTTGATTCCTCATCAGCCATTAGACCCGTCAATTAATCCACCTTCTTCCCTGATTCGAACAACAAAAATATTCTCATCTCTGAGTTAGATAGCAGCATCTTCTTCTTCACTCGAACCCATATTTCAATTCGACCTCCAACTTCTACTATCCACTGAGTTCACTTCCAACAACAACATCAATTCCTCAAACCCATTCTCTTCACTTCCTTCTTCTCACTCAGTGTCACTGACCCATCTCTGATTTCCTCATTCAACAGCAGCAACTTCTTCTCTGAATTTCTTCATCTTTCTATTTCTCAACTGAGCTAAACTCAAATCAACCATAAACCCTTTAATTCAATTTCTGCCATTAACCATCTCAGATTCATACGCACCTCAACACTCAGCAAAACCCATGTCTTATTCATCTCTGTTCATCAATCTCGATTCAACACAAACCCCATATGCTTTGTGTATTTTTCTGACTTCGAATTCAGCCTCTAATCTTCGTCAATCACCATAAATCCATATCAATCTCTACCTAATTTCATATCTGCATTGAACCCACTTCATTTTTACCATCTGAATCTTCTTCCATGATTCAATTCAGCTACAGACCATCATCGACTTTCTGTTTATTCTTCAACTCGATCTCTCAGACCCAACAGCAAACCCATCCCCTATTTCCATCCTGTTGTATTCAACACCATCGTCAGCTCTCATTGTTCTTGATTTTCATGACCTAATTCTTCTGCGTCTTCTTCAGCAATCACTGCCTTCTTATACTCTGTATCGATTTCCATCTCTCGATTTCTCTCGATCTACTTTCCTGGTTTCACAACAGCAGCACTTGTTCTTCTTTCTCAATTTTTAGGTGAACGGGATGAATGAGAGACACACCTCTCAATTTTAGGGTTAGGGTAATAATTTGGGGTAGGACAGGATATAACACCCCACTCAATAAGAACCACCCCAGATTGGGTGTCTCATAGTCTTTTGTTGGGTGCTTTTAGCATTTCTGTGGGTTGCCCCTTATCCTTGGATGGACTCCCAATATTGCTCGCAGTGAAATGACCTTTTTGCCCTTTCTTTCTCAACTTTGGATGATTTCTTCTTCTTTTATTCCATGTGACTCCATAGTAGCTACAAAACTCAAAACAAGCGTAAAATACATTACAAGAAAAATAGCAAAGAAAGCATAAACAATAGATAGTAAATAGGATGTATTCTACACCCTATCAATTGTAGGATCAGAATATCGCAACACCAAGATCCTTGCAAAATCCATAAACGACACATTGCGAAAATATCGCCGATGGATAATATAAATGACGCAACGGATGACGGCAGCTTGAGCACGAGAAAGATGTGAAGACCTAGCGAGATTTAGGAGTGTTGCGAGATTTAGCATTTGTACACTCGCGAGAATATCACAAGTCAGATCCGAAAATAAAGGACAGCTTAGCTGTCATCCACTATGTAATGTCCTATATAAAGAGCCAAATAGTCTTAAGAGAGAGGGAGATCTTTTTCGAGTGAGGAGAAAGTTATCAAGAGAGAGAAAGTTTGGAGCGGTTGTAAATTCTTTAGCTTATTTCCTTTCCATCTTGTAACATTTGTGAGTTTTAATCAATAAAGAATATAATTGTTCATCTTAAAATGACTTGATTGTGTGAATTCTTGTGAGGGGTGTAGTGTGGGATTTCCTTCTACTACATATGGCGCCAGAAACAGGGACTGATTGAAGATTGACATTGTGATTTGAAAGAATTTGGAATAATAGGGAAGGAATTTCATATAATTTTTAACAATTCATTAAGATTGAAAAATGGCTAGAAGAAGACATGCATCAAAACAACCAACAACTGTTAGAAGGAGTAGGAGACTTGCTGGAGAAAGGAGAGACGAGATGGGGAATCTTCAAGAATGAATACAAGGAACAATAGAGAAAATCAAATTCAACCGCCAATTCAACGTACACCACCAATACAAAATAGAGTTGTGGATTATGACAGAGTGAGTGTGCATACTTGGCGGTCGATTCTGTAGATGAAATGGCAGAAGAGCAGCAATTAGGAGGCAATGGACAAGAGGAGAGAGACCAAGAAGTAATTGGAGTAATAATTCATGAAAATGAAGAGATTGCAGCATTAGAGGCATTGAGGCAAACAATACATGAAGAAAGGCGGTTAGAAGTAGAAGAACGTGCGAATTTGACAAGGAAAAATCATGAATTGAGGATGGAAAATATGATATTAAAAAATAGAAGGTCAAGAAGCACTACAAGATCAATTTCAAGATCAATTAGAGAAGAGATAAGACAAAATTTGCCTATAGAAAATGCTAATGAAGAAACTCGAGAGGGAATACAAAATCCAGGCGAAGAACGTCGCGAAGGAAGAGAAATATTGGAAGATCGTTATATTCAGCGTGCTGAAATTCTTCAAAACGGGCAAAATGATAGAATTCAAGGAAATAGACACCGTCAGGGGCGAAATAATCAAGATGGCGAAGAAAATCAGGAAGAAGGAAGGAGAATATTACATGGGAGAGAAATACAAAGAAATGATCGAGCAATTGAGGATGAAATTGAAAGACACTATACTGAACAAACACATTTAGCTCGCAAGAGAGAAAGACTAAGAGCAAAAGTGGAAGAACAAGAGCTACAAGAGGCAATTCGACAGAATAACCATGATAATCGAGAAAGGAGGCGTGAGCGAAATCGCAATAATGCTAATATCAATGAAGAATATGATAGAGTACAAAGGAGAACTGAAAGGCGGCAAAGAGGAGAAAATGAGAGATATGACGGTGTGCGAATTAATGAAAGAAGTGAAAGAGAAGATCGCAGAGAAAGATGAGAGGAAAATGATGAACAAGAAAGTCAAAACAGAGATGAACGTAGGAGAAGAGTGGCAGAGTTGAAAAGACCAATGGATCCAAATTCTGGTATAAATGAACAAATTTTGAGAGAGTTAGCGAAAATGATAGGAATGATAAATAATAAAAGAGGAGGAGGTAAGAGACAATTGGATGAAGCCATAGAGGAAGCTGCGAAAACTCCATTCACACAAGAAGTACAATTAGGAGGAATACCCCCAAAATGCAATTTACCTGCATTAACCAGCATTTTTGATGGAACAACTTGTGCAGTCCAACACATCAAAGCTTATGTGAGATGTATGCTACAATGGGAGAACCATGATGCAATATTATACAAGTATTTCGCATCAAGTTTAACAGGAGAGGCGTTAAAATGGTTTGAAGGTTTGCCAAAGAATACTATAACATCTTTCAACCACTTGCAAGCTATATTTTTAGGAGCATATATAAGTAAAAATTCCTCGCAACCTGGCATTGAAGATGTATTTGGGCTGAAGCAAAGGGTTGGCGAAAGTTTGAAGCACCTAACTGTGAGATGGAAGACAATGTGTAGTGATATGGCTGGTCGTGTGGAAGAAAGATATCTCATTATATCATTCATCAATGCTATGTTAGCAACCAACCTGTTATACATTCAAATTTTCAGAATCAAAAATACAATCACAATGACTGAGTTGCGAGAACTTTAGGAGGAGTATATTGCTCTTGAGGAAAAGCAAAATGAGATGGAATCATACCCCATTGCGAACACAAGTTCAAGAGCAACGAATGCAAGCTTGTTACCCAAGTTAATAAATACAATGGCGAGCACCTCGCAAGGGCAACAAGAGAGGATAATGGGAGATAGTCAGCAAAAGCTAGTAGCTATGGGGAGCCGTGATCAAGAAAAATTTGAGAGAGAGAGAAACTTCTATAGCCGTGGTGGAAATAACAAAATCCAAAGACTTGATCAGACACAAGAAACGTATGGAGGTCATCAGCCACAAGAAACTTATTGAGGTCATCAGCCGCAAGGAACTTATGGAGGTCAGAGGCAAAACTATCACAGAGGGCAGCGAAGTCAAAAGATAATATGGGAAGAAATCAAAATGCCACCTTTGAATGCTAGTGTGGAGAAGATATGGGAAGCTATAATCCTAATGGAAAACATACCCGCACCATGGAATATGGGGAGTGAACCACCTCCAAGCTACAGAAGTAATGAATTTTGCTCTTATCATCATTTCCATGGACATACAACAAATAACTGCAGAAATATAAAGAGAATCATTCTCAGGATGATAGATCAGGGAAAAATAAATCACTTTCTAATAGGACAAACGCAAACTCAAGCATTACCACCTCCTCCAGATATTCACAAGCCAAACACAGCAAAAGAAAGAGAAACATTTGTGATTGAAGTTGGCGCAAAGGCAAAGAATCTGTTTTGTAACTCCATCGTACACTCATACAAGACAATTGAAGATTTTCACGATAACATTCTCAGCAGGGTTTTCGCAAGAGATGCCGATGATAGAGAAATAATGAACATTGCGAAGACATCGCCACTGGAAGAATGGCAAAAGCAGACTATCTTTTTTACCGCAGAAGAAGTACCCGAGGGTGGAGAAATGCACGACAACCCATTGGTGGTAAGATTGGAGATCAACCCAAAACTAGCGAGGATGAAGATGATGAAGCTGAGAATTCATGGGCAATCAACAGAATTTTGATCGATACTAGGAGTTCCGTGAATATTCTTTTTTATCATACTTATAAAACTATGGGAGGGAAAGATGAAGATCTAATACCTTCAACGTACAAAATCTATGGTTTTAAAGGTACCGCAAATAAGCCAAAAGGAGAAGTTCATATGCGAATTCCACTGAAAGGATTATCTTCTGAAATTTTATTCTGTGTAGTTGATGTGGAATCACCATACAACGCACTGATTGGACGACCTTGGTTACATGAGATCTTAGGTGTGGCATCGAATTTCCATCAATGTATCAAATTCCCTCATCCCACTGGTGTTGGCATCATAAAGGGAGATTGGGTTGAAGGAAAGAAGTGTTATGAAATTGATATAGAATCTTGCGAAGAAAGAGCTACGAAGAAGAAGAATTGGAAACACAACATCAAATAAAAACAAAGAGGTGAAAGATTAATGGTAGATGTAACAGAACAGAGAGAGGAAGAAATGCTGCGAAACAAATATATGATGAAGATAGGAAGTGGCGAAGGTTTCGCAACAGACAAGAAAATGACAGGAAAATTCAAAAATGAGGCAGAAAGTAGCAGAAATAAGAGACTTAAAGAATGAATGTACCTGTTGACTGTCGAAGAAGAAATTGGGAGGAGGACGAAAAATGTATGATGGGTTTCATAAAAAAAAAGAAAAAAGAAAAAAAGAAATGAGGTTGCGAAAGGAAGTTGATATGCAGAAGAAGAGAATATATTTTATGAAATATAAAGATATAATTGCGAAATTATAAAAGAATTTACCTTGGATTTTCAATCTAAGCTTATGACTTAGATTGGACGACCGAGGGTCTCTTCTAAGGAGTCAGCATTTGACCAAGGCGCCGAGGTACACGGTTGAGCCAAGAGTGCCTGAGGCATTTGAAGTGTCTCTGTAGTTGCAGGATTTCCCACAACACACCCCACGTTCTCTGCCTCATGCAATGCTGTAATGCAAATAAGAATTTAGATTAGTATTCAACATTTCTTTTATCAAAAATATTTATTTAATTGCAAGTTCAAATCGTTTTTCTTGGTTTTGATTTCCTTTGTATAACTTGTTTCTGTTGCTTCAAATGATATAATATTTAACATGAAGATAAAAGAATGGAAGAATGAATGAAAGAATGAAGACATGCGAAAATTTCGCAGATGATGACAAGAGATTATCAAAGATCAGCGAAATTACAAAAGAGCTTATATGCAGAAGAATCAACAAAATAATCAGATAGAGGCGAACCTACTATGGCGAAATCAAAATTTCGCAAGAGGCAAATGTACCTAAAGTGCGTCATAGTAGGGGGTACCTATTACATATCAAGAAGAATTGACAAAATAATCAGAATGGGACGAACCTTTATGGCGTACACCCTATTTCGCGAATAAAATTTCGTAAGAGGCAAAAGTACCTAAAGTACGTCATATAAGGGGGTATCTGTAGCGTGGCTCAGGGAAAAGGTTACACCTCCCCAGGAGAGTTACCTTGGATTTTCAATCTAAGCTTATGACTTACGTTGGACGACCGAGGGTCTCTTCCAAGGAGTCATCATTTGATAAGGCGCCGAGGTACACGGTTGAGCCAAGAGTGCCTGGGGCATTTGAAGTGTCTCGGCCATTCTTGGCAAGTCTTGGCTTATGCTGCACTCGGCTCGAAGAAAACTCCACTTAGGTTGCAATCTCGTAACCATAAGCCCTATATGCAAAAGGGATAAGAGGCTGCGAAAACAACTGGTTGTTGTTAAGACCGGATGGGAGGAGCTAGCCTTGTATGGCAGAAGTACTCCTCCTTGAAGGGGCAAACAGGGGGAAGATAAGGGCGGCACCCTCCATTAGGGAGCTGATAGTGTCAAAAAAGACGCAAATGTCATGAGACTTTATGTTCGCAAGAATATTTAGGATTTTTATATTTGTGCAACAATCCTGAAGAGGCAAAAATACAAAAGAGTAGATAAGACGAGATCAATGGGTCATTACATGCAAGTGTAAAGACGTCCTGCGATTTCGACGCAAAGACGACAATGTCATGGGGCTTTATGTTCGCAAGGATATTTAGGACTCTCATATTGTCGCAATAAAAATATCCTGCAGAGGCAATAATACTAAAGAAATGATAAGACAAGATTAATGGGTCATTACATGAAAGTGTAAAGACGTCCTGTGATTTTGTCGCAAAAATGAGAGGTGGCAAAATAACACCTTTAACTAGGAAGGCAAAATAAGACCACACAAGAGAAATGATAAGGCAAGATCAATGGGTCATTACATGAAAATGTAAGAACGTCCTGCGATCTTGTCGCAAAGATAAAGTTCGGCAGAAAATATCTGCGAAATTATGCTTAATCTCCCATTCGAATACAAATAACAGAGGCAAGTATGGGAATGAACAAGAAATTCGCATGTTATTTGTCTTCATATGACAGATTTACGCATATATTGATTAACCATATTGCAAAAAATAATTGCTCTTTATGTGCAGGAAGAAACAAGAAAGATAGAAATTGCATTCAAAGATTCAAGAAATTCGCAGCAAAAGAATAAACCCAAAGACGGGAGATTGAAAAAATGATTGTACAAATATTACAAAGGAAGAAAAAGGAAAATAAAATTATTTCTCATTTGATCCTTCTTCTTCATTATCTTCATCAGATCCTTCAACTTCTTCATCTTCATTAGAGTCCTCTTCCTCTTCACTAGCATCGCTGTCAGAAATATCCAGAGAAGGCATATTTTGGGGGATTTCATCAAGAAGGCAAGGGTACTTAGACTGAGGGATGTTATTGTCCTCGCAGACCATCTCAATAGTCTGGTTGCGAAAAAGAATAGCATCATTCTTAAAATTCGCGACAGTGATCTTCAGTTGGTTCTTCAGCTTAGAGTATTTATCATCCCGAGAAGAAAGATTTTTGGCAAGTTGCTCTTTCTCATATTCAAGTTCTTCAATTCTCTTTCGGAACCTTGCTTCAGCTTCTGCGAACATATAACATTGAATCAACAACTTGATGACAAGTTTATGCAAACAATTAAATAAAGAAGAATAATAAACAACCTTCTCTGTCAGAAATCATATCTTTAACCAAGGCCGTATGCTCAGCTTGAAGACTAATGCTAACACCTAAGTTATTTCTGGCATCATCTAGAACCTTCGCAGCCCAAGAAAATTCATCATCATTGTTTATAAGAAGAAGGGAACGGATTTGATTCTCTCTTTCGCTAAGAATAGTATTTTGACGGATGGATTCATCCGGTTCAATTTGAAATTCAAGAAGAGTCTTTTGGAATTTCGCTAATGCTTGAGCACCTTTACTAGCAATGCGATCTTTATCATCTATGAGATCACTAATTTTCTTCCTTAAAATACTAATTTTCTCCTTAGAACTAAGATACAGACGTTTCAGTTGGTTGGCTAAACTTAAGCTAGACCTATGATCAAGTTCTAAGAGGCGAAATCTGGATTGAAGTTCATTTAGAGGAAGAGATTTAATCTTATTATTTGAAAAATTGTCCAAAGAATTACTTCAAAAGAAAGAATGGATTTAGATTCCTGACCGGGAATGGTGGTTAAAGTAAAACCTTTTCCTTGAAGATCTTTTTGAATTTCTTCAAAAGAAGCTTCGTATTTGCGACCGGTTGGAGCCATTTTCAGTATGGAAATGAATGAAGAACTGAAGATCAAAATAAAGAAGAAGAAGAAGATTTACAGTAGCAGAAACGGAAATTACAGAGGAAAGTTGAAGAAAAATTGCAGAGAGAAAGTAAAAAAGAGGAAGAGGAGGGTGAGAAAACTATATATAGAGAAGAATTCTCGAGAAGATAAACGCATTTAATGCGAGAAGGGACGTGAACGGTTGATAAATAACGGTTGAAAGAGACGTGTCAAGAAATGGGTGGAAGAAGAGATACGTGTAATAAATTCTGCGTAATGGTACGGAATCATACAAATACAGAAAGATATGAAGAAATGAACAACTGCGGCATTTTGAAAATACTAGTTCTCATGATGTTCTCTTCTTCGCAGAGAAGACATGAGAAGATGCAAGATGTAGGATCAGAAAATCGCAACACCAAGATTCTCGCGAAATCCATAGACGACACATTGCGAAGATATCGCGGATTGGAAGTAAAAACGACGTAATGGATGACGACAGCTAAAACACGTGAAAGATGTGAAAGTGTAGCGATATTGAGGAGTGTCGCGAGATTTGACATTTGTACATTTTCGATTCTTCGCAAGGCATACCCGAAAATAAAGGACAGCTTAGCTGTCATCCACTATGTAATGTCCTATATAAAGAGCCGAATAGGCTTAAGTAAAGGGAGATCTTTTTCGAGTATTGAGCAAGTCATTAAGAGAGAGAAAGTTTAGAGTGATTGTAATTCTTTGGTTTATCCCATTTTCATCTTGTAACATTTCTAGAGTTTGATCAATAAAACTAATAATTGTTCATCTTAAAATGATTTAATTGTGTGGAATCTTGTGAGGGGTGTAGTGTGGGATTTCCTGCAACTACAGTCTCGGCCATTCTTGGCAAGTCTCGGCATATGCTGCACTCGGCCCTAAGAAAACTCCACTTAGGGTGCAGTCTCGTAACCATAAGCCCTATAGACAAAAGGGATAAGAGGCTGAGAAAACAACTGGTTGTTGTTAAGACCGGATGGGGGAGCTAGCCTTGTATGGCAGAAGTACGCCTCCTTGAAGGGGCAACCAGGGAGATGATAAGGGCGGCGCCCTCCATTAGGGAGCTGATAAGTGTCTTAAGACGCAAATGTCATGAGGCTTTATTTCCGCAAGGAAATTTAGGCTTGTCATATTTGTGTGACAATCCTGAAGAGGCAATAATACAAAAGATAAAGATAAGACGAGATCAATGGGTCAGTACATGAAAATGTAAGGACGTCCTGCGATTTCTTCGCAAGATGGCAATGTCATGGGGCTTTATATTCGCAAGAATTTTTAGGCCTGTCATATCGTCGCAACAAAAATATCCTGCAGAGGCAACAATACTAAATAAGGCAAGATCAATGGTCATTACATGAAAGTGTAAAGACGTCCTGCGATTTTGTCGCAGTAAGACCTTTAACTAGGAAGGAAAAATAAGACCACATAAGAGGAAAAAAAAAAGGAAATCTTGGAAGAAACCAAGGTTTCCTTACTTGCGAAAAAATCCAAAGAAGAATAAATGCGAGATTGAGGCATGAACACATATCATTATTCGAAAGTAACTTGCTTAATCTCTCATTTGAAAGCAAATAACAGAGGCAAGTATGGGAATGTATAGAATAAAAACATGTTCTTTGTCTTCATATGATAGATTTACGCGCTCATAAAATGAAAGGTTGATAAT
This sequence comes from Papaver armeniacum, assembly GCA_023531295.1. Taxonomy (NCBI): domain Eukaryota; kingdom Viridiplantae; phylum Streptophyta; class Magnoliopsida; order Ranunculales; family Papaveraceae; genus Papaver; species Papaver armeniacum. The sequence goes on along the minus strand of JAJJWW010009799.1, from coordinate 145,505 downwards.
ATATTGATTAACGGCATTGCAAAAAAGAATTGTTCTTTTAACATGTGCAGAAAGGAACAACAAAAGTAGAGCTTGTATCTGAAGACCCAAGAAACTCGCAGCAAAAGATTACAAAAATAGAAGATTAAAAGAATGAACGAACAGATGTTACAAAAAGAGAAAGAAGAAACAGAATTATTTCTTGTTTGATTCTTCTTCTTCATTTTCTTCATCATCAGATCCTTCTACTTCTTCATCTGCGTCAGATTCCTCTTCTTCGCTAGCTTCGCTGTCAGATATATCCAAAGAAGGCACATTCTTAGGGATTTCATCAAGGAGGCAAGGGTATGAAGAATGAGGAATGCTATTGTCATCGCAGACCGTCTTAATAGTCTGATTGCAAAAAAGAGTAGCATCATTCTTGAAATTCACAACTCTAATTTGTAGTTGTCTCTTCAATCTAGAATACTTGTCATTTCGAGAAGAAAGATCCTTTGCGAGTTGCTCCTTCTCAGATTCAAGTTCTTCAATTCTTTTGCGAAATCTCTCTTCAGCCTCTGCGAACATATGACAATGAATCAGCAACTTAATGAAAACTTCATAAAAAACAAATAATTAAATAAAGAAAAATGATCAACAACCTTCTTTGTCAGAAATCATATCCCTAATAAAGGTCGTATGCTCAGCTTGAAGACTAACATTAACACCTAAATTATTTCTGGCATCATCTAGAACCTTCGCAGCCCAAGCGAATTCATCGTCATTGTTTATGAGAAGAAGGGAGCGAATTTGATTCTCTCTTTCGCTAAGAATAGCATTTTCGTGGATGGATTCATCTCGTTCAATTTGAACTTCAAGAAGAGTTTTTTGGAATTTCGCTAATGCTTGAGCACCTTGACTAGTAATGCGATTTTTGTCATCTATGAGATCACTGACTTTCTTCCTTAAAGTATTAATTTTCTCTTTAGAACTAAGATATAGACGTTTAAATTGGTTGGCTAAGCCTAAACTAGATCTATGATCAATTTCTAAGAGGCGAAATTTGGATTGAAGTTCGTTTAGAGGAAGAGATTTAATATTGCTATTTGAAAAACTATTCAAAGAATCGTTGAGGTGATCAAGGAGGGCATTGTTATCCATAGGATCGAGGAATGAGTGAAGAAGAATGGCTTCATCAGAAAGATTATAAACGTCTGCGAAAATAGTAATTCAGATAAGGGAAGATAATGAGAGAACAAAACAAAGGAAAAGATAAAAGTCTCATACCATAAAGCTGTTGGTTGGCACTCTGAAGACTAGAAATCTTATTCTTCTGAGTGGAAGAATCAGCTTCTAATTGCTTGGTTTTCTCGCGAAGAGTAGTAACTTCAGTTTCGAATTCTTCATTTCTCTTGCGAAGAACAGCAGCTTCAGCCTCCAATTCTTCATTTTTCTTGCAAAATTGAAGATACTTCTTTTCGAGAATACTGCGCCTTTTCTCAAGATCTGAGGCAACAACAAAGGAAGCTCTCCCGGACTATAAAGGAAAGCCAAAAAGTTATCAAGATATAATTTAAAATTGAAATTATGAAGAAATAAGGGAACAAAGACGTACCAAGACACCAAGCGCATTTAGGAAGATGGGAGTCACTGATTTGGAGACCCAATCTAGAGAATCATCACCCTCTAATAAAGGAGCATCACAGATACTCGCGAGAGCTTCGCACGTACTAGAAAGATGATCATCTCCAATTCCTTGCATAGAGTCAGAGAAGATGCTAGACAGTTGCGCCATAGAAGATTCAGTTGGAGGATTCTCCTTTGCGAGAGAAATATCAACATCATCATTATCTTCATCAGAGCTTTCGCTGGATTGAGGGTTTGAAGGAGAAGGGGAATGAATCTTTCGTTTCTTAGAAGGTGGAGCAGTAGATTTCCCCCTGAGAAGAGAACCTTTACCTTTACCTTTGTTCTTCGCAACCTTAGGATTTTCTTCTTCTCCAACAACTTCAGCACCAACCTTCGCACACGAATGAAGATAAGAAATAGAGGCAACAATATTGTTAAAAATAGTAAAGAACAGTATATCTACTTCATCCGTGATCGAATGGTGTGCTGCTAGGGTACTTGCCTTAGCATTTCTTTTGTAACTCTTCCTCAACTTGATAATCTGGAAATTTCGCAATATTAATAGGTATAAAAAGGAGTGAAGATTACAAATTGAGCGAAATTTAAGAAGCATACCTCTTTTGATTTCTCAGGCCAATTAAAAACCCAAGGCTGATAATTGGCGAGATTCGCAGGGAGCACATTTGAACCTGAAATATAAGGTCCATTCAAAAGTAGTGGAAAGATGCACCATTTATCATCTTTGGAATGGCGAGGAACATTGTTCTTTCCAGAATGCCAATCGATATCATGCATAAGTATTTTGTCGCTGGGAATATTTTCTTTTCTCTTCAAACGTGCACCCCAACGAATTCTATCGTTCTTCATATTTATTATTTCATAGTTTTCAAAGAAACTCTCTACTGAATACTTTTGAGCGAATATCTCTAAGTCATCAAACTTAGGATCTCTGACTTCTTTGGAGTAAAGGGATCCCTTACCAGCACCACGGTTGGCGAACTCAAGCATTAAGTGGATACAATCCCCGCTAAATTAGTAGATAGCTCGCGAGAATTTCGCATGAGAAAGAATTTCATAAAATAAGGGAAGATCAGGGTCATAGAGAGGAATGGGAAGACCAGCGAGAATCTGACCTAGCGAAATTATGATTTTTTGATCATCACAATGATGATCAGCAAACAGTTTGGCAGAGAGAATGGATTTAGATTCTTGATTGGGAATAGTGGATAATATGAAACCTTTCTCTAGCAAATCTTTTTGAACTTCTTCCAAAAGATTTTCATATCTGCGACCAACTGGAGGCATCTTTCAGAGTATGGGAATGAAGAGAAACTGAAGATCAAAAGAAGTGAAAAGGAAAAGATTTACAGTAGTAGAAACGGAAGTTACGGAGAGATGTTGAAGAAAAGTTGCAGAAAAAACAAGAAGGAAAGTAAAAAAAGAAGAAAAGAGGAGTAAGAAAAGTATATATAGAGAGAAGGTTTCTCGAAAAGGCAAACACATTTAATGTGAAGAGTAGACATGAACGGTTAATAAAAAGCAGTTGAAAAAGACGTGTCAAGAAATGGATGGAGGAAGAGATACGTGTAATAAATTCTGCGTAAAAGTACAGAATCGTGTCAATACAGAAAAATATGAAAAAATGAACAGCTTCGGCATTTTGAAAGTATTAGTTCTCATGACATTCTCCCCTTCGCAGAGAAGACATGAGAAGAGGAAAGATCTAGGATCAGAATATCGCAACACCAAGATCCTTACGAAATCCATAAACGACACATTGCGAAAATGTTGCAGATGGATAATATAAATGACGCAACGGATGACGACAGCTTGAACACGAGAAAGATGTGAAGACCTAGCGAGATTTAGGAGTGTTGCGAGATTTAGCATTTCTACACTCGCGAGAATATCGCAAGTCAGATCCGAAAAATGAAGGACAACTTAGTTGTCATCCACTATGTAATGTCCTATATAAAGTGCCGAATAGGCTTAAGAGATAGGGAGATCTTTTTCGAGTGAGGAGCAAGTTATCAAGAGAGAGAAAGTTTAGAGCGGTTGTAAATTCTTTAGCTTATTTCCTTTCCATCTTGTAACATTTGTGAGTTCTAATCAATAAAGAATATAATTGTTCATATTAAAATGACTTGATTGTGTGAATTCTTGTGAGGGGTGTAGTGTGGGATTTCCTTCTACTACATGCATATCTTAAGAATATTTCGGTTTTGGAAATTCCTTGGTGTCCGAACTTCCTTGGTCTATAAATACCCAAGTTTGCATTTCATGTAAACGATCCTAAGAGCCAGCAAAACTACCTAGTTGTGTTGTTACTGGTGGATCCGTTTATTCGGAGAGGGAGGTACCCTAATTAGGCAAAATCTCTTACGACCGCTCGTTTAAAGACTTTCGTGGGATCAAGAAGCTCTACGAGTACTGTTGGTGGGAAACTAGATAATTGCAGTATTATTAGTTTTCGATTTGATTTGATTGACTAAATGTTGTTGAACTTTGATTGCACCTAGTTTATTTATTCTTGAGAATCTTCTCTTCTGATATAATATTCACTCAAACTAGATCTAAGTTTCAACGAGATCTTTAGAACTGTTTGTAGATCTAACGACGTCTTGTGATAATCCATTGTTAACAGACTCCGCTCTGAGTGTGATTAATCACAAGAGATTCAAGTTGTTGTGTGCAGGCGTTTATTGAAGATTTAAGAAGATTTGAAGACGAAAAATATTTCTGATTTGGGTTCATAATCTTTGGTGTGCACAAAACTTGATCGGCTGGGATCCAACTATAATCGGTTTATCTTTTGGTAGATTTGATTGATTAGTTGCGTAGATTAGCATCAATATTTATTATCTGGATAGATCCTATTATTAATTGTAAAATCTAAACTCGACTAGTTGTTTGTTAGATAGATCTAAACCCGACAAAGGAGTTTATTGGATTAAAAAGAAGAGCCTTTGTATAACTCATATCACTGGATTGAATAGAGTTGATACCGAACAGATTTGTTGTTCTTTTACTGTTTGGAATACGAACCAAAGGAATTGTTCCAGTGCGTGCACTTATTGAATGTTGGAAGCGCAGGGATACTGAAGAAACTAGGTGAACTATAGGTTTAGTTGCTTGGTATCAACTATACAAAGTTAGTTTGATTTTGTATAACGGCTTAATTATGAGAGTATTCAATTTTGGACTAGGTCCCTGGGTTTTTCTGCATTTATGGTTTCCTCGTTAACAAAATCTTGTTGTGTCTTTTACTTTTGTTTTCAGCAATTATAATTGTTTTTATTATAATTTAAAGTAAATTACACAAACGTTAACTCCGTATTACTTGACAGTGATCCCATAGAGTTTGGTTAAGTCCGAACCTAATATCAAGTAATCGCACTTTGATTGTTGTATTGTCTCGATCTCATATCCATAGACGATCACACAAAGTGTGAATACCGATTCGTTGTATTGTCTCGACTCAGTCCACAGACAATCAGTTTCGGTAAGAGGACTTATAGGTGGAAAATTTTTAGATTGAGGTATATTTGGGTACCCTAGTCTTTTTAATTGGTATCAGAGCAGGCAAACACGAAAAGATCTAACAATCTGTGTTTGGTGCGATCCAACCTGTAAGAATTGAATCTATGTCTGATTCAGTTAACGTAGAGCAAGAAGATGATATACTTCAGAAAGGCTATTTGTTTTCAAAACCCGGTAAACAGCTCAGCTCTGTTAGTTCTTTGATTGGACACAACTCAGGGAATATTAATCATGATCGGTTAATAAGAAAACAAATACTTGGGTCAGACAGGTCAGACTCAGATGACAGTGATGAGATTAAATTTTTCATGAAGCTTGCTGAAAAATACAATCTAAAGGATAATATTTATTATCCATATGTCGAGAGAATCATCATAGAATCTCTAATAGAAACCATGTTGCATGAAGAAGCTGTCTCTCAAGAAACTCTTGAAGTTCATGAACCGCATGATATGATGATTATCACATCTAGTCTATATCAAGGTGAAAATTGTGTTACATTTTCTCTTGAAACTGAATCTGAACGATTTGACAATGATCAAATCAGAAAAAATCTATTAGTTAAGAAAAGGATATGTAATTCCCGGAATCTCTTAGCTAATAAACGATATCCTGATTCCAATAGTTTAATCACTTGCAAGAATCAATAGAGATGTGTTTCAAGGAATAATCCAACAGCTGATATCTGGTCAAACACAACAATTGACAAGGATTTTCCTACCGACTATGGCAACGTTCAGCAGAAATGCACTCAAACAAATGATTTAAAATCATATTTTTTTGTTGTTGATCAACTGTCTAAATCAGAATCAAGGAAACAATCTCATCAAAATATGATGTCATATTCCAAGAATTTTTTGGGACGAGAGCTCTTCTCAATTCATGTCTCAAAAGAATTCTTGTCACACTTATGATCCTTCTGTTGCATCAGATCACTCAAGTTGTGACTTAATGGAAAAAGACTATTCTTGGAATAGTTTCGGAAAGAAAGATGTTCAGAAACATCTTGATAGGTCATGTTCCAAAAATGAAGACCAACAATCAAGTCCTCACTTAAACAATTAAGTTTGTTGGTCGGATTTTCCCATCTGTACCCAATTTAAATAAATGGGAAAATCTTAAAAGAGCACTGGAATATGAGAAAGGTATATTTTTTTTCTAATTTTTGGAATACTCTTTTCTATTTTTAGAAGAATACTTTCGATCCTAGGAAAGTTCATGACAAAAATTGGGTAGAAAATTTTCAGACCCTCTTAATCATACTATTTCGGAAAACCTACTATGTTATTTCCAAAAGCGTATATTTTCACGACTTTTATAAAAAAAAAAATACCTTGATTAGGTATCTCAAAACTTGGAAAGTTCGATTTTATATATAAAACGTCTTAAGAACCGATTCTTCTCTTCTTGTTTTGTCTACGATTAAAGATGGGTGAAGATACTATTGATATCAATTCACAATTAAAGGAGCTTGAAACATGTCCTCCCACTGAGATTAAGTGCTACTAATCAAGGGAACATAAGAAGAATCATATATCACTTGATCTCATGTTCTATTTAATGAGAGATTTTGAGATTGCTCGAGAAAATTTGGAAGTTTCTGAAAAGAATGAGAAGTGGCTTGAGTCAAAACTTTTGAAGTTGATTATGGAAGTAAATATTTTGAAACGAAGACTCAATCTCCGGAAAGAAAAGAAAAGACTCAAGAATCAGTGCTCTAAAGAATCTTCGGTGAATAATAAGAGCACTTCTAGAGATTAAGTTATTTGCTGTTATACTTAATCCAAACAAAATAGACATTAGTTTTTGATTTCTTTCAATTATTGTGTAAGGTCTATTGATGAATAAAACTATCTATTGGCAATGAATACAATTATTATTTTATAATTTTTCTTGTGATAGTTTTTCGTTTACATAGCATGTGCTTGAATGCTTTATATTATTGCTATGTGTTATGGGATGTTTGATTTCGGTTTTCTTAACCTTAATATTCGATCTCATATGATGTGTGAACCCTTATGGTTTGTGTGCCTTTTTGATTTAGCGGGATTAAGTTCTAGCCCATGTTGGTAGGCTTTATCAAAGGATCATAAGGTGTTCCAATTGAAACTCATATGTGAAAAAGTCACAATATGTTGAATTTTTGTTTAACATAAAAGCATATGTGTTTCTGGGTTTTCAACTTTTGCTATTTGCATTAGTTAAAACCGATTCAACCTTTCTCTGGTAAAGGTTGTTGTTGTTCTTTTGTTCTTGCGAGAGGATGACAACATAATGGGGAAGAGTTCTAACTTGAACTTGCGATTAATGATATATCTTTCTGGGGAGAAGAGGATGCGGAATTTGAGGTAACGAATTTGTTAGTTAATCGTTTTCCTGTTTAAGAAAAGCTTGAGTTTATTGCATATATATTTTGCTTTTGCTTAACAAAATTCGGTACAATTGATGTTTATTCCATTACGTGTGTATGGATGTGTGTGTGTGATTCAATTGTTTGCGGTTGAGAAAAACTATTGTTATCTTTCTTTATTGTTTGGTTTCAATTGTTTAGGCTTAACGAACTTTCGGTGCAATTGCGGTGCTATAATGTCTTTAATTGCTTCCGGTTAAGAAAAATAATTGTGCAAGTTGATTTATTTGGTTTGTATGAATTATTTATGGCTTAACAAAATAAGGGATCATTTGTTTAGTCCAATTCGATTCCGGATAAAATAAACTAAGTTAATTCTGATCTTAGTTAGACTTATCAAAAGTAAAGGATTCGGTTATTCAAGTCTAATCGAATGCCCTGACAAGAAATATTAGTTAACTAACCTAGTTTTTGTATTGTCTAAAGTGGAAGGTCTAAGTTATTGTCTGAATAATTAGTGCCTGATGAGAAAAATAAAGTTAATTCTGATCTTTATTTTGGTCTTATCGAAACAAGCGATTGTACTTGTGCAGTCGGTTTAGCAAGGGAACTAAGTTTTTTGTTTTAAACAATTTGTTAAACTATTAGGAAAAATTTCTTCGGGCAATTGTTTCCTTGATAACATATCAAAACCAAATTACTTGTAGTTTCGGTTTTGGTATTAGTTATCTAAAATGGTATGTGAAACCTTCGTGCTTAACTCTTACAGGTTATACAATTCTTTTAGATTGTAAGATCCTTTCGGTTTTCGGTATTTGCTCATACCTTTGTCATTTTGTGACAAAAAGGGGGAGAAATATATGGAGTAAACAAAGTGATTTGTAATCACTTAGGAAAGGACAATTGTGCTTAAACGTTATATCTAACGAAAGAGTAAAGCATTGACTAAGGGGGATAAACATATCATATGTTGATTGTAGTTATTTGGACTACAAAAGAGAAATAACAAATATGTGCGGATTGAAAATCTACCTACCTTACCTTTTGGGGGAGTATTAGCTTTGTTATTATAATGTCTTCAGCGGCATTTATGGATTGAATATATGCAGGGTATTGTGTCATTGAAACTTGGAATCAAGCGTATGTATTGTTAGAGCATTGCTCGGTCGAACTCGCATGCGTTACTATCTCAAGCATGTTTGTCAATATTAGTGATCAAAACTATATGTCTTGATTTCTAGTTTACTTATGACTAACTCTCGCTATAGGATAGTTAAGTATAGTTGAGCTCCAGACTCTATGGCGATTATCTTACAAAGACGAAGAACTACTCAAGGAACCAGTGGAACTTCACTCGGCCAAAAGGTATGTGGAGACTTGAACTCATCTGTCACTCAAAATTCTATCTACTCTATCTCCTACTCTTGAGACAAAAGTCGTATAAGTATGATAGTTTTCATACACACACATTTGCTATTTTGAGCCGAGTTTACTCGCCTATCTTTTTCTCGAAATATGTGTTGGTAAGCTTTTGCTTTAACCATTTTCATCTTTACACGTGACAAAAGTCATGATGATGTTTCAATCTTCAAAATAGCTTTGATGACGATAGTCGTGAATAATGATTTTTATAACATTATAGAAGAATATTTCAATGATTGAAATGTAGAGTTGAGATTACGTAACCAACTATGGATATAAGCATATATAGTGTGTTCGCACATTAGTATATAAATCCATGTTCCGGAAACCAAGTGCGTGCATATGTGTGCATGCGGTATTGGTGAAGGAGACAGGTTGGGTACGCGTACCAGCGGAAGTTTTCGAACCGAAAATTTCTGTTGAGTTTGTAAGTTTGCAAACTGTTAAACCAGTCACCTTAGGTACGTGTACCCACGGAAGTTTTCGAACCGAAAATTTCTGCTGAGTTTGTAAACTCAAATCCGGTAGCCATGGTACACGTACTCGTACGCGTATCCAAGCTGGTCATATCTCTCAAATCGGAAGTTCATGAACTTAAACAATAAATCAATAAGGAATGCAATCTTTGCAAACCGTGGCTATATTGTTCATGAATTGATTCAAGTGAATCAAACCGATTTTGTTTCAATTGTGTCTATGCATAAAGATCTAAGCAATTGAACAACTCTTCAACTAGTTCTTATGAGTCATTTGAACAAGTTATGAGAAAGATGAATACGGTTAATATGAAAGTGCTCATATGGCTAACCATTGGTTAACTATTTGTGAACCAACCAAATGTACACATTTAGGTATGGTTACTCAAACCTAAATGAAATAAATTTCATTTGTGTGTGTGACAAGCTAAGTTTCGATCTAACGGTTGAAAGATATTAGCTTTGATAAATCAGGTATTTCATATAACGGTGAATATTGAATGCTTTGTTACCAAGGTAACTTAGATTGCAAACCCTGATTTGAAAATTATATAAAGGAGACATCTAGTAACTGAAAAAACTTATCCTCACACCTCCTGTGTGATATTAGTTGGTTTTGCTAGAGTCGATTCTCCTTTAACCGTAGGTTTCTTCTCGAGACCCTGTCGGTTAACGAGTTCATTGGGATTGTGAAGCCAGACAAAACTACTTCTCTTGTAGTTGAGCGATCTGATCTTGCCATTTTCTATCGTACGAGTTCAATTGAATAATTGGCTTGAGATTATATCTCCAATAGGACAAGATAAAAAGAAATCACAAACATCTTCGTCTCATCGTTTGTGATTCCGCAATATCTAGTTTCGCTACCATACGATTTAGATTATTGTGAGGTGATTGATAATTCTAGACCGTTCTTCGGGAATATAAGTCCGGGTTATCGATTAGTTCCTGTTCACCTTGATTTTATCAAAAGACGGAACAAAACTCGTAGGTTTATCTGTGGAAGATAGATTTATCTATTATCGTATACTTTTTTGTGTGATACAAATTTGTTTATTAAAGTCTTCGACTTTGGGTCGTAGAAACTCTTGGTTGTGGGTGAGATCAGCTAAGGAAATCAAGTGCGCAGTATCCTGCTGGGATCAGATACGTAAGGAGCGCAACTGTACCTTGAATCAGTGTGATATTGATTAGGGTTCAACTACAGTCCAGACCGAAGTTAGTTTGTAGTAGGCTAGTGTCTATAGCGGCTTAATACAGTGTGGTGTTCAATCTAGACTAGGTCCCGGGGTTTTTCTGCATTTACGGTTTCCTCGTTAACAAAATTTCTGGTGTCTGTGTTATTTCTATTTTGCATTATATTTTGTTATATAATTGAAATATCACAGGTTGTGCGTTGTATAGATCAATTGTGAAATCCAACCTTTGGTTGTTGATTGGTAATTAATTGATCCTTGGATATTGGTCTTTGGTACCATCCAAGTTTATTTCTCTTGTATTTGATAAAGACTCGCAGATTTCTATTTGCTTGAGTATAGATCAAATAGAGAGATAGAGATATTAACTCCTTGATATACTTTTTATTAAGATTGAGTCTGACTGTCTAGTTGATTCTATTAAAAGTATATTAGAGTTAGTTCATACAGATTGCTAATTGAAATATTGGGTGAGGTTGTTAGACCCCCGCTTTTTCATGTATAATGAATTTTTGTAACTTGTTTATCCATATGTGTAGGATCAGAATATCGCAACACCAAGACCCTTGCGAAATCCATAAACGACACATTGCGAAAACGTCGCAGATGGATAATATAAATGACGCAATGGATGACGACAGCTTGAACACGAGAAAGATGTGAAGACCTAGTGAGATTTAGGAGTGTTGCGAGATTTAATATTTGTACACTCGCGAGAATGTCGCAAGTCAGATCCGAAAATAAAGGACAGCTTAGCTGTCATCCACTATGTAATGTCCTATATAAAGAGCCGAATAGGCTTAAGAGAGGGAGATCTTTTTCGAGTGTGGAGAAAGTTATCAAGAGAGAGAAAGTTTAGAGCGGTTGTAAATTCTTTAGCTTGTTTCCTTTCCATCTTGTAACATTTGTGAGTTTTAATCAATAAAGAATATAATTGTTCATCTTAAAATGACTTGATTGTGTGAATTCTTGTGAGGGGTGTAGTGTGGGATTTCCTGCTACTACATATATGGCGCTAGAAACAGGGACTGAAGTTTAAAGATTGGAGATTGCTGTTAAGATTGTTCAAATTAAGAAGATGATGAAACAAATTGATAAATCGGTTAAAGCAGAGAAAATCAAAATCAAGGGACGTAATAGAAAGTTGGAATGTAGCTTGATTACAAAAACAATGATTAATGAATTCCATGAAAATATCAGAGGGAGAATACATAAACGAGATTTTGAAGGAATGAAAATCGTGACAACGGAGAAAGCGTCACCCATGAAAGATTGGGAAAAACAGAAGATTACATTCACAGCAGCAGAGATATCAAGAGAAAACTTAAACTACACATCTCCTTTGGTAATCATAGTAACCACACAGAAAGAAAAAGAAAAATCAGTAAAAATTATGGAAGAATGGGCGGTAAACAGAGCTCTAGTTGATACGGGGAGTTCGGCGAATATAATATTTTACCATGCATACAGAGGAATGGGATACAAAGATGTAGAGATGTCTCCTTCAACTTATCATATTCATGGCTTTGGCGAATCTATAACAAAACCAAAAGGAGAAATAGAGGTGCGAATTTTGCTGGGGGAAATTGAAACACAAATGGCATTATGCGTAGTGGATATTGAATCACCATACAACATGCTGTTGGGAAGGCCATGGATACATGCGATTAAAGTTGTAGCATCAACATTACATCAATGCATCAAATTTCCTATGCCAAGTGGGATTGGTGAAATTAGAGGGGAAGCTGATAAAGCGAGATTATGCTATCAAATTGAAGTGAAACAATATGAAGGACGTGCAAAGAAACGAAAAAATCGCAGAAAAATGGTGAAGGAAGCAAAGAAAGAGGAAGAATTTAGAGCTTATATGATAAGAGCAGAGGAAGGAAAAGGGATACCCAGTGAAATTTTGGAAGAAGGAACTGAGCTTGCGAAGGAGATAAAAGAACCTACACCTATGGGAGAACCTAAGGCCAATTACACTGCGGCAGAACCAACAAAGGAAGTGAATGTTGGGACCGAAGAAGAACCCAAAATACTAAAAATTGGGACCAAGATGGAAGCAGATGAAGAAGAATAAACTATTGGTCTGTTGCGAGAATTTAAAGATATTTTCGCATGGAACATGGATGAGGTGCCTGGGATAGACCCATCTGTGGCATGTCACAGATTGGAAATTGACAAAAATGTAAGGCCATTCAAACAAAGAATCAGAAAAATTGCGACAATGTATCATCATCAAATAGAAGAAGAGTTGCAGAAGATGCTTGATGCAGGGATTATAAGACAAGCAAAATACCCAGAGTGGATAGCAAATATGGTCGTAGTTCCAAAGAAGAAAAAAGGGATAAGAATTTGTATAGATTTTACTGATCTAAATAAAGCTTGTCCGAAGGATAGTTTTCCATTACCGGATATTCCACAAATGGTCGAATCAGCGAGGAAATGATAGAATATCTTCTCTGAGACGGATATAAAGGGTACAATCAAATTCCTCTCATTGAAGAAGATCGGGAGCATCTTTTGCTTTTTCGCTCCAAGAGGGTTATATTGTTACACAAAAATGCCATTTGGTTTGCGAAATGCTGGTGCAACATACCAAAGGATGGTAGAAAAGGTGTTTGCGAAATGGATACACAAAACATTGGAAGTATATGTAGATGATATGTTAATAAAAAGTAAAGAAGCAAAAAATCATGTCCAAGATCTGAGGGAAATTTTTGAACAAATGAGACATTTTAACATCAAAGTAAATCCAGAAAAATATATTTTTGGGGTTGCATCGGGAAAATTTTTAGGTTACATCGTATCAAAAGAAGGAATACAAGTTGATCCAGATAAAGTACAAGCAGTTCGCGACATGCCAACACCAGCGATGGTAAAAGATGTACAGAAGTTAAATGGACTCTTAGCTTCATTTGGGAAGGTTCATTTCGCGATCATCAGACAAATGTAAACATTTTTTCAATATACTCAAAAAGGGGGCGAAGTTTAGATGGACAGACGATTGTGAGAAAGCTTTTCAAGGAATAAAAGAATATCTGACGAATATATCTATTTCGCAAAAGGCAGAACTAGGAGAAGAATTATTAATCTATCTTGCGATAACTTCGCATGCGTTAAGTGCTGTGTTATTGCGAGTAGACGCAGGAATTGAAAAACCAATCTATTACATCAGCAAAACCTTCAATGTTGCAGAGAAAAATTATTCAAAGATTGAAAAACTGATTTTGGCATTAGTTTATGCAGCATTTAAACTTCGAATATATTTTCAGGCGTATGAAATAAGGGTACCGACAAAAATACCAATAGAGTCAGTAATGAAAAATTCAAAAAGATCAGGCAGAGTTGAGAGATGGAATGCACAGATAGGACATTTCAAAATCAAATATGAAATACTATCTTCAACAAAATCGCAAGTTGTTGCAGACTTCTTAGCAGAATTTCCCTTAGAAGATGATGAAGCAGTGGAACAAATGATGGATATAGAAGAAGAGCATGGAAATCCAAGAGATCTATTAACAGAGTCAAACATATGGGAAATATTGGTGGATGGATCATCAAATGGGGAAGGTAATGGAGTTGGAATTGTTTTGATTTCGCCAGAGGGCAACAAAATGGCTTTTTCCTTCAGATTGGAGTTTTCATCCACCAATAATGAGACAGAATATGAGGCTGTGATACATGTCTTGAAGTTCGCAATAGAAATGAAGTTGGAAAATATAAGAATCACCAGCGATTCGCAATTAGTCATTTGTCAAATAAAAGGAGAATACACTACAAATGAATCATCCATGAAGAAAATGCAAAAAACTTGTTGAAGAGTTATCAGCGAGAATCCCAAAAATTAAATGGAGACACATATCAAGAAAAGATAACAGACTCGCAGATGCTTTTGCTTTCATCTCAAGTATGATGACAGACCCAGCTGCGAGATGCATAAAAATACAAACACTTTTATCACCATCAATCAATAAAGAAGAGGAAGAGGTATAGGTAGATGTAATGATAATAGAAGATGTAGAACAAAACTTCATGCATACCTGAAAAGAGGAGAAACACCAAGGAATAGATTGGAGGCGCACAAATTAAAAATCCGTGCGACAAATTATGAACTAAGAGATGGAATATTGTACCGGAGATCTTTTAACGGACCTTCACTCAGATGTTTAACACGGAAAGAAGGAGAAGAAGTACTAAAGATGTTACATAGTGGGGACGCTGGCAATCACAGCGGTGGAAGATCTTTGTAGTAGCAGGATTTCCCACACTACACCCCTTACTCGATTTTACTTAATTAACCCATTAAAAGATGTAAGATCAAGAATATTTATTGATTGAATCCATGAATAGTTTACACAAGGAAATAGAATTACACTTAGAAATTAATACACTCTTAAACTTTCTCTCTCCTAATGACTTGCCCAACAATTTCCAAAAGATCTCTCCCTTTCACAGATTCACTCAGCCCTTTATATAGGGTAATACATAGTGGTAGACAGCTAAGCTATCCTTTATTTTCGGGAATGTCCCGCGAAGTGTCGCAGATGCACAGACATTCGTTCTCGCGACACTTCTTAGCCTTCGCCAGATCTCATGTCTTCCAATTGTTTTGCTTGTCGTTTATTCATTGCGTCGTTTATTTTTAGCTCCTGCGACTCCTTCGCGACACCGTCGTTTACTAATCCCGCGAGTCTTGTCTGTTGCGATATTATGATCCTACATCTTGCCTCTTTTTCCTTGAATATTGCTGGAAGAGCGATCTTTAAGGAAAAATCTGTTGTTGTAGTAATCTTTGGTCTTTGTTGATGATGGAACGAGCAGAAGAATACTGTACTTTGAAAAGTACGTACTTGCCTCTATTCTTTTGCGAAGTTCCGAAGCTTCTTTGAGGTATATACAAAGTGTCGTCTCCTGTCTCTCCTCATATTTCTCCCGCGAAGGGAAGAGTATCTTGCGAGTGATTCTTTTGATTTGCTGCGACTGTTTATCTTTATCTGTTTCAGTTTTGTACTTTTACACGGATTTTGATTACTAATGTCTTTTCTTGACACGTCTCTTTCAACCGTTTATTCTTGACCGTTCATGTCTCTTCTCGCATTAAATGACCTCGTTTTTCTCGAGGATCTTTTTCCCTATATATAGTTTTCTTTTCCTCTCCTTTTCATTCTTTAGTTTCTCTCTGCAACTTCTCTTTGATTTTCTCCTTCCGCAATTTGCGCTTCTGCTACTACAAATCTTTTCTTCGTCTTTTCTGACGCTGATCCTAATCTCCAACCTCCCATTCATTCCCATACTGATAATGGCCTCTATGAGTCCAGCATACAAGTCTTCTTTTGAAGAAGTTAAACAGAAATTGATAGAGACGGGTTTTACTCTATCAACCATTCCCAATCAAGATCCTTCATCTATTCTTTCTGCAAAATTGTTTTATGATCATCACTGTGATGATCAAAAAATTATTGTCTCGCTGGGTCAGCTTCTCGCAGGACTTCCCATCCCCTTATACAATCCCGAGATGCCTTTATTTTATGAAATTTTGGCCCATGAAAAATTCTCTCGAGCTGTTTATCAATTAAGTGGCGATTGCATTCGCTTTGATGCTTGAGTTCGCGAACCGCAGTCTTTGGCAAAGGATCTTTATACCCTAATTCAGCCGTGAAACCCCCAATTCGCAGACTTGGAAATAGCCGCTGAGAAGTACACTTTGTAGAAAACTTCTTTGAAAATTATGCAAAGATAACTATGGTGAATGTGAAATCTCATTTGGGGCATTCGCACAAGAAAAAGGATAATGTCCTCAAGATAAATTACTCATGCAAGATATTGATTGGCACCCGTGGCAATAATACTTCTCCTCGTCATTCCAAAGATGAGAAATGGTGGGTTGTACCCTTGATCTTAAATGGCCCTTACATTGCGGGCTCGCATGTTCTTCCTGCAAATCTCGCAGGATATCATCCTTGGGAATTCAAATGGCCTGAGAAGGCGAAGGAGTAAACGACGGACAAGACTCGCGGGATTAGTAAACGACGGTGTCGCGAAGGAGTCGCAGGAGCTAAAAATAAACGACGCAATGAATAAACGACAAGCAAAACAATTGGAAGACATGAGATCTGGCGAAGGCTAAGAAGTGTCGCGAGAACGAATGTCTCAGTGCATCTCGATACTTCATGGGACATTCCCGAAAATAAAGGATAGCTTAGCTGTCTACCACTATGTATTACCCTATATAAAGGGCTGAGTGAATCTGTGAAAGGGAGAGATCTTTTGGAAATTGTTGGGCAAGTCATTAGGAGAGAGAAAGTTTAAGAGTGTATTAATTTCTAAGTGTAATTCTATTTCCTTGTGTAAACTATTCATGGATTCAATCAATAAATATTCTTGATCTTACATCTTTTAATGGGTTAATTAAGTAAAATCGAGTAAGGGGTGTAGTGTGGGAAATCCTGCTACTACATATGCGCTAGAAACAGGGATCGAGCAGAGATTGATGTAGAAATTGGAAAGAATTTGGATTAACAGAGAAAAGATTTGGAAAAGATACTCAAGAATTCATTAAAAAAGAAAAAATGGCTAGAAGAAGAAGTGTACGAGAGCAACCAACGACTGTAAGAAGAAGTGGGAGACTTGCTGGAGAAAGGAGGAATGAAACAGGAGAATCGTCAAGGATGAATATGAGAAACGATGGAGAAGATCAAAACCAGCCACCGACTTCCCCAGTAGCAAACGCAGCTGTGGATTATGATAGAGTAAGTGTACATACTTGGAGATCTGATTCTGAAGACGAGAGGGAAGAGGAGCAGCAGCTGGTGAACAATGGACAAGGAGATCAAGGAACGAATGGAGAAATGAATCCAGAAACGAAGAAATGGCAAACGTTAGAAAGATTGAGACAAACAATACACGAAGAGAGACGACTAGAGGCAGAGGAGCGAGCAAACTTGACAAGACAAAATCATGAATTGAGGATGGAAAATATGAGATTGCAAAGTAGGAGATCTAGAAGTAGCGTGAGATCAAGTTCAAGATCGAATAGAGAAGCAAGAAGGAGAGTTTTACCAACAGAAAGTACCGAGGAAGAAACACAAAATCCGAGTACAGAGCATGGCGAGAGAAGAGGGGAAATAGAAGATCGTTATATTCCTCAGCCGAAAATCTTCAAAATGAGCGGAATAGGGAAAATCAAGGAAACATGCAACTCCAAGAACCGAATGACCCAGCTACTGAAGGGAGAATAATCTTGCACGGGAGAGAAGAATTGAGAAGAAACCGAGAGATCGAGGATGACATTGAGAGACACTACATTGAACAAGCGCGGCTAGCTCGCGAGAGAGAAAGGGTAAGAACAGAAATGGAAAACCAAGAGATGGAAGAGGCAATCCGGCAGAATAACCATGACAACCGCGAAAGAAGAAGGGAACAAAATCGTACCAATAGAAATATTAATGAAGAGTATGAGATGGTGCAGATGAGAGCTGAGAGACAGCCAAGAAGAGAGAACAACCGATATAATGGTGTGCGAATTGACGAAAGAAACGAAGAAGAGCGTCGCAGGGAAAGAAGAGGAGAAAATAACGAGCAGGAAGGTCAAAATAGGCACGAGCGAAGAAGGAGAGAAGCAGAGTTAAAAAGACCAGTAGAATCAAACTCTGAGGCAAATGAACAAATCTTAAGAGAACTAGCTGAAATGAGAGGATTACTGAACAATAGAAGGGAAGGAGGAAGGAAACAATTGGACGAAGCCATCGCAGAAGCCGCGAAGAATCCCTTCACGCTAGAAGTACAGACGGGAGGAATACCTCCTAAGTGCAATCTACCTGCATTAACCAACATATTTGATGGAACAACCTATGCGATACAACATATTAAGGCTTATATGAGATGTATGTTACAATGGGAGAATCATGATGCCATATTGTGCAAATATTTCGCGTCAAGCTTAATAGGAGAAGCACTAAAGTGGTTTGAAGGTCTACCAAGGAACACAATCACATCATTTAACCATTTACAAGCCACATTCCTGGAGCATACATAAGTAACAACTCTTCGCGACCGTGTATTGAAGATGTATTCGATTGAAACAAAGGGTTGGCGAGAGCTTAAGGCGATTGACAATAAGATGGAGAACCATGTGTAGCGAAATGGCAGGACGGGTTGAGGAAAGATATCTCATACTCTCATTTGTGAATGCTCTCTTCGCGACTAACTTGTTGTACATTCAAATTTTTAGAATCAAAAATACAATCACGATGGCAGAACTGCGTGAGTTACAGGAAGAATATATTGCCTTAGAAGAAAGACAGAATGAAATGAATTCTTATCCAGTCGCGAACACAAGCTCGAATGCTGCGAATGCAAGTTTGCTGCCTCAATTCATCAATACAGTGGCGAGTACTTCGCAAGTACAGCAAGTAAGGAAAGCTGGTGAGGGACAGCAGAAAATAGTAGCCATGGGAAGACACGATCAAGAGGAATTTGAACGAGAAAGGAACTATCACAATCGTAACAGCAATAATAAGATTCAGAGGCTAGATCATGTGCAAGAAACATACGGTGGACGAAGGCAAAATAACCGTGGAGGGCAGAGAAGTCGCAGAATAGTATGGGAAGAGATTAGGATGCCTCCATTGAATGCTAGTGTGGAAAAGATCTGGGAAGCTATAATTGTGATGGAAAATGTACCAAAGACCTTGGAACGTGGGAATGGAACCACCGCCAGGCGATAGAAGTCATGAGTTTTGTTCTTACCATCGCTTCCATGGACATCGACAAACGATTGTAGAAACATAAAGAGAATTATTCTCGGGATGATTGATCGGGGAAGCTAAATCACTTTCTAAAGGGAGAAGAAACAGGCCAAACATTACCACCACCACCAGAGATGCACGAATCAAAGGTCAAGAAAAGGAAAGGAAACATTTGTTATAGAAATTGGAACAAAAGCTAGAAATTTGAACTGCAACTCTATCGTCCACTCCTATCGCACAATCGAAGATTTTCATGACAACGTGCTCAGTAGAGTCTTTGCGAGAGATGCTAATGATAAAGAAATAATGAGTCCAAGCGAGAACGACGCAGTTAGAAAAGTGGCAAATGAAGACTATTTCTTTCTCTGCAGATGAAGTACCAAAAGGAAGAGAAACACACGATAGCCCGTTGGTTGTGAAACTAGAGATTAACCCGAAACCAGTCGATGGAGAAGATGATGAGGCGTGCTTGTTTGGGCGATCAACCGAATTCTAATCGACACCGGAAGTTCGGTGAATATTCTCTTCTACCATACTTACAAGACGATGGGAGGAAAAGATGAGGATTTGATCCCCTCAACATACAAGATATATGGCTTTAATGGCACTGCAAACAAGCCAAAGGGAGAAGTTCACATGAAAATACCTCTACAAGGATTATCAACTGATATTTTATTCTGTGTGGTTGATGTGGAATCCCGTATAATGCACCGATTGGGAGGCCATGGCTTCATGAAATCTTGGGGGTCGCGTCAACATACCATCAATGTATAAAATTTCCACATCCAAACGGCATTGGTATCATACAGGGAGTCCGGAAGGAGTCGCAACAGTGTCATGAGGTTGATATAGAAAGCTGCGAAGAAAGAAATGCCAAAAGAAAGGGTTGGAAGCAACATGTGAGAAATGAACAGAGAAAGGAAAAACTGATGGTAGATGCTATAGAAGTGGGGGCTGAACATATCTCGCGAGGTGAATGCCTGGAGACAGACCAATATTATGACAATAAATAAGCAAAAGATATGAGGAACAAAAGGCATAAGAAGTGAATAATCAATAAAAGCAGGATGCAAAGTAGCAGCTGAAGTAATGATGTGCGAGAATCTCGCAGCCAAGAGTAAAATGAGAATTCGACTAAGAAAGAAAAGTGAAATACAACAAATGAAACAGAACTATGCGAATACTTCGCAAACAAATATCAACAAATAATGAAACATGAATGATTGAATGATTTAACAAATATGAATGCGCAAAAGAATGGGACGAACCTTTATGGCGTACACCCTAGTTCGCGAATAACATTTCGTAAGAGGCAAATGTAAGACCTAAAGTGCGTCATATAAGGGGTATCTCTCGCCATGGTTCGGGGGAAGGTTACACCGCTCCCCGAAGCCCGAACCATGAAAATTTGGGGCCCATGAAAGCCTATCCGGGAGAGGTACCTTGGATTCCCAACTATATATATATGGTTATACCTGGTTGGGCGACCGAGGGTCTCTTCCAAGGAGTCGAGTGTATGCTCAAGGCGCCGAGGTACACGGTTGAGCCGAGTGCCCGGGATGGATGAACCTACCCCGGCCATTCTTGGCAAGTCTTGGCATGCGTTGCACTCGCCCGAAGAAAACTCCACTTAGGGTGCAGTCTCGTAACCATAAACCATATAGGTATAAGGGATAAGAGGCTGCGAAAACAACTGGTTGTTGTTAAGACCGGATGGGAGGAGCTAGTCTTGTATGGCCGATGTTTCGCCTCCTTGAAGGGGCAACCGGGGAGATGATAAGGGCGACGCTCTCCATTAGGGGGGGGTGTCAAAACAGACGCAAATGTCATAAGACTATATTTTCGCAAGAGAATTTAGACTCGTCATATTTGTGCAATGATCCTGCAGAGGCAATAATACTAACGCGAGGGTAAGGCGAGATCAATGGGTCTTTACACGAAAGTGTACGGACGTCCTGCGATTTCGTCGCACGACGGCAATGTCATGGGGCTTTATGTTCGCAAGGATATTTAGGCCTGTCATATTGTCGCAACTAAAACATCCTGCAGAGGCAAAAATACTTGGAAAATGATAAGGCAAGATCAATGGGTCTTTACATGCAAGTGTAAAGACGTCCTGCGATTTTGTCGCAATAAAAGGTGGCAGGGGAAGACCTCTAATTAGGGAGGTCTAACTCGGAAGACCACACAAAAATGATAAGGCAGGGTCAATGGGCCCTTGCTTGACAATGTAAGGGCGGCTTGCGACCTTGTCGCAATGAGAAGAGATAAAATACATTTATGAAGATAAGGCAAGGTCAATGAGCCATTACATGAAAATGTAAAGGCGGTCTGCGACCTTGTCGCAACAAAAAGAGATAGAATTCTCAATTCATGAAGATACCCGCGACTTCGTCGCGACGATCCATTTCAATAACAATAACATTATTATCAAATACATGAAGACAACTAAAATCTTCCATCTGAAGATAAATAACAGAGGCAAGTATGGGAATGGAAAAGATGGAATATTGTTATTCATCTTCCGATGAAAGAATTATACATCAATAATGCTAGCTAATTATATTACAAGAAAGAACTGCCGAAAAAGGGGAGTGGAGATTGAATTTATAAACAACAGTTCAAGAAGTACATTACAATAAAAAGATACAGAAATGTACAATAATCACAGGCAGCGAAGGAAAACAAAAAGAATTATCTCTTTGGTGATTCTTCTCCTTTATCTGATTCTTCAGTTCCATTATTCTCATCGCCAGAGTTTTCTCCTTCGCTAGCCTCACTATCAGAAACGTCTGAGACAGGCAGATTCTCAGGAACTTCTACAGAAAGCCAGGGATATGAATGAAGAGGGATTTTGTGGTCATTACAAACATACTCCATGGCTTTGTTACGATAACGAACTGCATCGTTATTAAAATTCGCCACAGTCGTTTCAAATTGTTTCTTCAACTTGGAATACTTATTATTGCGGAGGGAGAGATTCTGTGCGAGCTGTTGTTTTTCAGATTCAAGTTCTTCAATCCTCGCTGGGAAATTCCTTGCGAGTTGCTCTTTTTCGGATTCAAGCTCTGCAATCCTAGCTTGAAATCTTTTCTCAGATTCTATAAAGAAGTAACAACAAATTAATGATTTATAAACGGTACAACAGGAATAAGAAACAGTAAGGTATAATAAGCAACCTTCTCTGTCAGATATCATATCTTTAACCAAGGAAGTATGCTCGGCATGAAGGCTAACATCAACACCTAGGTTATTTCCGGCATTATCTAAAACTTTCGCAGCCCAGGCGAATTCATCATCATTATTTATAACAAGGAGTGAACGAATTTGATTTTCTCGCTCACTAAGTAAGGAATTCTGGCGAAGCAATTCGTCTCGTTCAATTTGTAGCTCAAGAAGAGATTTTTGAAATGTTTCTAATGCCTGTGCACCATTATTAGCAATGCGATCTTTGTCATCTATATGGTCACTAATTTTCTTCCTCAAAATTTTGGTTTCTTTATGAGACTCAAGAAACCTTTGTTTAAATTGGTTGGCTGTACTTAAACCAGGTCTATGTTCAATTTCTAAAAGGCGATATTTGGTCTGGAGTTCACTTAATGAAAGGAAGTTAATTTTGTTCGATGAACTACTTAAAGAGTTGTTGAGGTGAGCGAGAAGAAGGTTATTATCCATAGGTTCAGGAAATGTATGGAGAAGAATAGCCTCATCGGAGAGATTATATACATCTGCGAAAGTAATAAGTTAGGGGGCAATATGCGACCGATGAAACAAAAATAGTAAAAGGAGGAAAAATTTTATACCATAAAGTTGCTGATTAGCGTTCTGAAGAGTGGACACCCTATCTTTTTGGGAGTCAAGTTCGGTATTCAACTTTTGAATTCTCTCGTCTTTATCGCGAGACGACGCAGCTTCAATTTCTAGTTCTCGAATCCTCTTGTTTAATTGAGAATTCTTCCTTTCAAGATTGTTGCGCCTTCTCTCAAGATCTGAGGCAATTACAAAAGAAGTCCTTCCAACCTATGAAAGAAGATAGAAAAACCATTAATACATATACATTTGAACAATATAAAGTCAATAGGGAAATATGACTGTATGCATACCAAAGACCCGAGTGCATTCAAAAGTCGGAGACACGATTCTAGAAGCTCCATTGAAAGAATCATTGCCTTCTAGTAAAGTAGCATTACACACATTTGCGAGAGTCCCGCAAAGAGAAGCTAGGGGAGCATCTCCCATTCCTTGGAAAGAGTCTGAGAAGATGCTAGATAACCGATCCATAGGAGAACCGGCCAGTGGAGTCTTTTTAGTGAGAGAGAGATTCGAATCATGGTCATCTTCATCAGAGGATTCGGAGTTTGAGTTAAGGCGAGAAGAAGACTGAGCTTTTCGCTTCTTAGATAATGGAGCGGAAGATTTATCTTTGCGAACGACAGTTTTACCCTTACTTCTAGTCTTCGCAGCTAAAGCTTCTTCAACTCCAACCTTCACATACGTGTAAAGATAAGAAACAGAGGCAACAATATTGTTTTAAATGAAAAGAAAGGAAATGTTTCTTACTTCACCCGTAAGCGATCGAAGCAATGTCAGAGTATCCTCCGATGGATCCTTCTTGTAGCTCCTTCTTAATCTGGTTATCTGAAAGATTTCACAAACTCAGCAATGATAGAAAGAAAGATGCGAAAGCAAAATTTGAAGTAGGAAACATACCTCATTCGCCTTCTCAGGCCATTTGAATTCCCAAGGATGATATCCTGCGAGATTTGCAGGAAGAACATGCGAGCCCGCAATGTAAGGGCCATTTAAGATCAAGGGTACAACCCACCATTTCTCATCTTTGGAATGACGAGGAGAAGTATTATTGCCTGGGTGCCAATCAATATCTTGCATGAGTAATTTATCTTCGTGGACATTATCCTTTTCTTCAAAGCGAATGCCCCAAATGAGATTTCACATTCACCATAGTTATCACTGCATAATTTTCAAAGAAGTTTTCTACAGTGTACTTCTCAGCGGCTATTTCCAAGTATGCGAATTGGGGGTTTCTGACAGAATTAGGGTATAAAGATCCTTTGCCAGCACCGCGGTTCGCGAACTCAAGCATCAGGCGAATGCAATCGCCACTTAATTGATAAACAGCTCGAGAGAATTTTTCATGGGCCAAAATTTCATAAAATAAAGGCATCTCGGGATTGTATAAGGGGATGGGAAGTCCTGCGAGAAGCTGACCCAGCGAGACAATAATTTTTTGATCATCACAGTGATGATCATAAAACAATTTTGCAGAAAGAATAGATGAAGGATCTTGATTGGGAATGGTTGATAGAGTAAAACCCGTCTCTATCAATTTCTGTTTAACTTCTTCAAAAGAAGACTTGTATGCTCGACTCATAGAGGCCATTATCAGTATGGGAATGAATGGGAGGTTGGAGATTAGGATCAGCGTCAGAAAAGACGAAGAAAAGATTTGTAGTAGCAGAAGCGCAAATTGCGGAAGGAGAAAATCAAAGAGAAGTTGCAGAGAGAAACTAAAGAATGAAAAGGAGAGGAAAAGAAAACTATATATAGGGAAAAAGATCCTCGAGAAAAACGAGGTCATTTGATGCGAGAAGAGACATGAACGGTCAAGAATAAACGGTTGAAAGAGACGTGTCAAGAAAAGACATTAGTAATAAAAATCCGTGTAAAAGTACAAAATCAAACAGATAAAGATAAACAATCGCGACAAAATCAAAAGAATCACTCGCAAGATACTCTTCCCTTCAAGGGGAGAAATATGAGGAGAGATAGGAGACGACACTTTGTATATACCTCAAAAGAAGCTTCTAACTTCGCAAAAGAATAGAGGCAAGTACGTACTTTTCAAAGTACAAAGATTCTTCTGCTCGTTCCATCATCAACAAAGACCAAAGATTACTACAACAACAGATTTTTCCTTAAAGATCGCTCTTCCAGCAATATTCAAGGAAAAAGAGGCAAGATGTAGGATCATAATATCGCAAAAGACAAGACTCGCGGGATTAGTAAACGACGGTGTCGCGAAGGAGTCGCAGAGCTAAAATAAACGACGCAATGAATAAACGACAAGCAAAACAATTTGAAGACATGAGATCTGGCGAAGGCTAAGAAGTGTCGCGAGAACGAATGTCCGTGCATCTGCGACACTTCAAGGGACATTCCCGAAAATAAAGGATAGCTTAGCTGTCTACCACTATGTATTACCCTATATAAAGGGCTGAGTGAATCTGTGAAAGGGAGAGATGTTTTGGAAATTGTTGGGCAAGTCATTAGGAGAGAGAAAGTTTAAGAGTGTATTAATTTCTAAGTGTAATTCTATTTCCTTGTGTAAACTATTCATGGATTCAATCAATAAATATTCTTGATCTTACATCTTTTAATGGGTTAATTAAGTAAAATCGAGTAAGGGGTGTAGTGTGGGAAATCCTGCTACTACAATCTTTGGCATACAAAGCGAAGATACAAGGTTATTATTAGCCATTTATGCACGAGGATGCGAAGAAAATATCAAGTCGTTGCGAAGATTGCCAAAGGCACTGAAAGAAAATACATGCACCAGGAGCACCATTAACATCTTCAAAAAGTGTATGGCCTTTTGGAAAATGGGGTTTAGATATTGTGGGACCATTCTTACCAAGAACTGGGCAAAGAAGATATCTGATTGTCGCTACAGACTATTTCACAAAATGGGTTGAAGTAAAGGCAGTACAACAGATTCGCGACAAAGATATTTTTACATTCATATTTGAGAATATCATATGCAGATTTGGAATCCCCGCACAGTTGGTATCTGACAATGGGAAACAGTTTGAGGGAAAGAATATAGAACTGTTACTTAATGCATTTAAGATAAAATGTGGAAAGTCAACTCCTTTATACCCTCAGGCCAACGGACAGGCAGAAGCAACAAATAAAACAATCGCAGATATATTGAAGAAGAAATTAGAAGGGCATAATAGAGCATGGTGTGAACAACTGCATAATGCAGTATGGGCTTACAATACAACCAAAGAGAAGATACGGAATGTCACCTTTCTGTTTAACATATGGAGTTGAGGCTGTACTACCAACAAGTTATTATTCCAACAACAAAGAGAGAAGCTTGGGAGAAAAATCTTAGTGCGTGTAATATTTTAACCAAACTAGATGAATTAGAAGAAAAAAGAGAAAGAGCTCTACAGCATATGGAGAATTACCAACGAATATTAGCCAGAGAATATAATAAACGTGTTAAGACACACGAATTTCAACCAGGTGATTTGGTACTGAGAGAAACACCAATATATCAGCGAGAAAGTGGTGGCAAGCTTGCGAAAAAATGGGATGGACCTTATATCATTAAGGATATAGTTGGAACAGGGGCATATAGATTGATGGATCATGAGGGTAAAGACGTGGGCCATATATTGGATAGTCCATTGAATAGGTTATACTTGAAGAGATATTACCCGTAAAAGATTATGAGAAAAGATTAGACTGCGAAATAATGTATGAATTGAAGCAAAATGAATTTATATGAAAATCTTATGAAATAATTACTGCGAGATTGTACAAAATAAAGAAAGAACATGCGAAAATCTCGCACAGATAATGACAAGAGATAATCAAAAACCAATGACATATCAGAAAGGGGCGAACCTGCTATGGCGTACACCCTAGTTCGCGAAATCAAAATTTCGCAAGAGGCAAATGTAAGACCTAAAGTACGTCATAAAAGGGGGTACCTGTTAACATGGCTCAGGGAAAAGGTTACACCGCCCCTGGAACCTGAGTCATGGAGAATTGGGGTCAATAAAGCCCATCCAGGAGAGGTACCTTGGATTTTCAATCTAAGCTTATGACTTCGATTGGACGACCGAGGGTCTCTTCTAAGGAGTCAGCATTTGAACAAGGCGCCGAGGTACACGGTTGAGCCAAGAGTGCCCGGGGCATTTGAAGTGTCTCGGCCATTCTTGGCAAGTCTCGGCATATGCTGCACTCGGCCCGAAGAAAACTCCACTTAGGGTGCAGTCTCGTAACCATAAGCCATATAGGCAAAAGGGATAAGAGGCTGCGAAAACAACTGGTTGTTGTTAAGACCGGATGGGGGGAGCTAGCCTTGTATGGCAGAAGTACGCCTCCTTGAAGGGGCAACCAGGGAGATGATAAGGGCGGCACCCTCCATTAGGGAGTTGATAAGTGTCTTAAAACGCAAATGTCATGAGGCTTTATTTTCGCAAGAAAATTTAGGCTTGTCATATTTGTGCGACAATCCTGAAGAGGCAACAATACAAAAGACAAAGATAAGACGAGATCAATGGGTCAATACATGAAAATGTAAGGACGTCCTGCGATTTCATCGCAAGACGGCAATGTCATGGGGCTTTATTTTCACAAGAATTTTTAGGCCTGTCATATTGTCGCCACAGAAATATCCTGCAGAGGCAACAATACTAAAGAAATGATAAGGCAAGATCAATGGGTCATTAAATGAAAGTGTAAAGACGTCCTGTGATTTTGTCGCACTGACAAGGGGTGGCACAGTAAGACCTTTAACTAGGAAGGCAAAATAATACCACATGATTCAATAAAAGATTTATAAATACTAATTATTATTTATGCAGGTCATCCATCACAAGAAAGATAATGAGAGGCAGTATTGGAATTATTCAACAATGGACATTATCTTTCTCGCAAATAAACACAATAATAAAGAAATAAGTGCACCTCAAAGACGACTGAAATGCACCATATGCAAGAAGTTATACAGGTGAAGAGGTTCAAAGAAATAAAATTACAAAAGAAGTTCAACTCTCAACATCAACTTTTTCGCAAGAAGGAGATAATGGACATCCTTCATTAATTTTATCACTCTCGCTAGCTTTCTCGATTTCGCTGGCTTTTTCAGCTTCACCAGTTCTTCCTTCATTTTGGTTTATTTCAATTTCTCCTCCATCTGGATTATTATCAACACCTTCATCATTTGGAGGAACCTCTTCTTCATTTGCGAAATCTTCGCCACTTTCATAATGATAATCGCTGTCCGGAGTACCAGGAACTTCATCATCATCTACTTCCAAAGGCTCGACGGATACAGGGGAGAGAGATTTGGATAATAAAATTTCATTCACAATAACTTCAGCCCTAAGATGAACTTGGCGAAGAAGTGCCTTCTGGTGATTCCTACTTTGGATATCTTTGGAGTAAAAGAGATAATCAAATCTTCTTTCTGCCTGATCGCGAGAACGAGGAAGAGAAGTAGCAAGTAATGCATTTTCTTTGTGAATCTTGGCATAGTTAGATTCCAAACTAGAAAGGGAGGAGCGAAGATTTTTCTCAGATTCTGCAAAAACAAAGAATAAAGAAAATCATATAGGCGAAAGATTCGCAAGGAAGACATAATAAAAAGACTTAACAAAGAAAAAATGGTTGAGGCAGTCAAATTTTATGACTACCTTCCTTTTGCGAGATAAGATATCGAGTTAAAGCCAAGCAAATATTCTCCAAGTGATCCATGGCATTGTCAAACTTATCACCAACCAAGCCTTTCAGCCGAGATCGTAAACTTTTTTCATTAGAAATAAGTAAGGTGTTTTGCTTCGCGAGAGAGGTGTAGGATTCTTCTAACTTGGAATATTGATCTTTGAGGTGACTTGCTTTTATGCTTAAAGCTATTCTACCTTAAATAAGTTTATCTCTCTCCACAGAAGATGATTCTGTTACTTCTTTGAGTTTATTTCTCAATGAGCAGAGAGATCGTTCTTGATCATTACATACTTTTTGGCAAATGTTAAGTGATGTAGTTTTACAAGTGGTAAGTACAGGGATTCGATTCTCGGACTTGGGAAGTTGTTTATTTTAGGACTTACTTAAATAAAATACTTAAAACTAGTGAATAAAATAAAGGATGATAATAATATTGAGAGATTACTGGGAATCCGGATTTCACCGAACTCTGGTTCAATTATTAATTCTTTGACAATTATAGCTCCAAAAATAATAGTTATTGACTCTAAATCTTTGCCAAGGTAGATTTTATAAAACATTAATTGTAAATGGTAAGCATGGATTATCAAAACACCTAAGCTAAGCATAACCCATCAAACTAAATCACAACTAATTAATTTAAAATCTTAATTCAAATTATATTAATGCAAAAGTCGTAAAAAGAATTTAATAAAATTACCATAGTGTTGAGAATTGGCTTCCTCCGGCATCCCAGCGATGGGGTTTAGCTCATCATGGTAGAAACACGCTCAAAAGAATTTTTCATAGCTCTAAAAGATGTTTTTATTGAAGGAATAGTATAAGACAGAGATTTGCAACGCTGTAATGATGTTACAAATAAGTTCTTGTTACAAGACCGGTGTTGCAATTTAAACCTAATCTGTTACAAACGTACTATCACGAATTAATCGTTCAACAACGACAGTTCTTTTGTGTCTGTTCTTCGTGTTCTTCAGAACGACAGTTCTGAAGCGTCAGTTCTTCGTCTTCTTCACCTGCTGCTGCTGCACCTCTGTAATTCACCTCTGCAGCGTACCCAAACTCTCCACAGGTCTCGACACCCCTTTTGTGACTTCATCCAGGCCTATTTATATACCTCAGGTCTACAAATCTTCCCGAATATATCTTCTTTTCTTCCCTGCAAGTCACGGATTTTTCTCTTTTTTAATCTCACGCGTCTCCCTGTTTTAATCCAACTTCTCTCGGAAAAGTGAAACCAAATATTCAAAAATATCTTCTCTAATTCTTTCCGCACGCAACTGCCAATAATAGTTCAATAACTTCTCTATTTTCGGTCTTTCCCTGTTTTGATGAGACCAGTATGGAAACTTGATTATTTTCCTATTTAAACTCACATACCATTCCTGTTTTAGTGTAACAGGATCATTCCAACCAATTTCCATGAAAATCTCCCATATAATCTCATTCAAATTCTCGCCTGAAGAACCGAGAAAGTTTATGCCCATGTTTTGTGTCGTCTCGATGATCCAGCCCAATATCGTTGAATATAATATCCATGCTAACTCTGTTTATCTCATACAAGTCAAGCCCAATCACACTTAGTGCTTGAATCCCTTAAAATCACGTCCATAATCCTGCCAGGAAAATTCGCAGGTGAAAGTTCACTTTCCCGCCAAAACCATTGGTTCAAAAGCTAGGGGATGGAGTGCCCCTATCCAAGCCAGGGGTGCGAATATCAAGTGGTCGCCTCTTAGTAATTGAGGTTCCTCTTATCCAAATGAGGGGTCCGAATAGTAATTTTCTCCCACGAGCGCAAATACCACTTTTCAAGCCAATTTTCTCGCAAAAGCTTATTTCTCCAAAAACACCTACAAAGACATAAATACCAAAATAAGCGCAAAATCGAGTACTAACATTACAGAGAATTGAGACTAATATAGACACATAAATGCGTCTATCAAATACCCCCAAACTTATTATTTGCTAGTCCTCGAGCAAATCAAATTTACAAAATAAAATCCTAACTCACTGTCGCAGGCATCGTCGGTTGCATTTAGCGTATGCAACAAGCCTTTAAACCCCTAGGTGGCCCTAGTGGCCGAGTTATAGTCTCGGGAGGGCTTACAAGAGATATACCCACAAAACCTTTACTCCAGACCCTAACTATCTACGCAGAACCTTGGAAGGCACTAAAGAATCTCCTTGGTTGGCATACTTATTGACTACAGGAGGAAGTACCCTGATGCGAAATTCCAATTGCTGTACACGAGTTTGCACTCAAGCATACTAAAATTCATATATAAGTGACAGAGCTCTACTCAGATAGTCGCACTATGGACATCAATATCTGGAGTCAACAAATCACGTGGATAGATTAAGAGATGGATATAAAGAAAAACATAGATGGTTTTGATGTTGTCTAGGTGAACGGTGTTTCTCATATCTGTCTGAAGGCCACTGCCAAAATAAACCTATCCTAAGGGACTGAGATACTGGTCTGACTAATATCAACACAACTGGCATATACAAGGGAACCAGTGGTCAACAATCCTAATTCTAGATCAACCCGTCTGGCATATACAAGGGAACCAGCGGTCGATTTATTCACTGAACATTAACAATTAACTTTTTTTTATTTTTTATTTAACAACATGATTAGATCTTGCGGATCCAAGCGCATGCTTCTTGTCAGCAGATTACATGGTAATTCCCATGGATCCTGCGTTCCACGCTTGTTTAGGCGACGGACACAAGGAGAACACACACATATTGCTATCCAAGTGTTATTTTTTTATTCCGATTGGTCTAATTGGTCTGGTCTCTTTTTTCTTTTTGTTTTTCTTAGTAACTCAATCACTCTATTTCACCCTAGCAGTGGTAACAACTTAAATCGTGAGCCCCACCTAATCACTTAGAAAAACATATTTTAAAAAGAAAACAAAATAAAAACAGAAGTGAAAAGGACTCAACGAGATATGGCGAAACTACCATGTTATTTCTAACACCTGAGATCTGTGCTTTTATGAATAGACTCTTTAGATGTTTCCATTTAATCAGATTGGTTCCTCAACTCCTACAACCAAAATGCTTCCATCCACTTAGATTAGTTAGTGTCATCCTTAATAAGCATAAATTTCTAGGCTCTGGAGTTTAACAATGCAACTAAAAAGTTTCTCCCATACCCCCAAACTTAAATCTAACATTGTCCTCAATGTTCTAAAGATAAAATTAAAAGCATGAACAAGGAGAAATTGTTACCATTTGAAGCAAAAGAGATAAGGAAAGATATTATCGTGTCGCATGAATATTGGGTTACCTCCCAAGAAGTGCTAAGTTTAAAGTCTTCAGCCAAACGGTAAATACCACCAAATGGCTAATTACCTTTCAAATCATATATCAATAGTCGAAACAACTGTGGGTCAACAAAATCAAATAAAATTTCCACAATTATTAGACAACTGCACCAAATCAGAAAAATGAACAAACATAGCACATCCTCCAAGGTTTCCTGCAAGACAACTGGATTTTTCTGTGGTGCCCACTTGGGCTTCATATGAGTGTCTTGACAAACAGATTTTTCTTAACTATGGGTTTCTAGTGGTTGGATTTCCTCTTGGACAGTATCAGGAGGATCAGGTTGTAGAGTCGGAAGAGAATCAAGTAATACCTCAGGTACACTAGGCTCGAGTCCCAAGTTAGGGACTTCTAATGGGGATACTTGACCATCACTACCCCCAAACATAGGGTAGTCAGTATTCTCGGACAAACCTCTAACTATTGCTTGAATTTTCGGATCCTTGGAGTCTTTAAAATACTCAAGAGCTTCTTCTAGATCACTACTCCCAAACTTAGGGTCATCATTAGTCTCTGTAAGACCTAGCACTATGGCTTGAATTTCAGGGTCTGTAGAGTCTTTAAAGTACTCGAGAGCTTCTTCTAGTTCAAAAGTTTGGTCACCTAACTGACTTAAGAGAATTGTCTCATCAAATTCATCTAAGGAATCACCAAATAAAGTGTCGTCCCAATTATCCTGAATTAGATCTTGAACTTAAGTGCTAATCATATTCACTTCCTCCAAGTCATCAGAAGGTTGTCTATTAACATTAAAGACATTTAGTTCAGTGGTCATATTACCAAAGGATATGTTCATAAGCCCGGTCCTATAATTGATGACTGCGTTAGCTGTGGCTAAAAATGGGTGGCCTAAAATCACAGGTATTTGAGCACTAGGGTCCTGAACAGGTTGAGTGTCTAGAATAACAAAATCCACTGGATAAATAAATTTATCAACCTCAATCAGTACATCCTCTATGACACCACGAGGTACTTTGACAGACCTATCAGCTAACTGTAGGGTCATTTTTAGTCGGTTTCAACTCACCAAGACCTAGCTGGGTGTACACATGGTACGTGAGTAGATTAACACTAGCTCCTAAGTCAAGTAATGCTTTATCAACCATGTGATTGCCAATCGTACAAGATATGGTGGGGCATCTAGGGTCTTTATACTTAGGGGCTGTTTGGTTCAGAATGATTGAACTTACCTGACCAGCTAAAAAGGCTTTCTTATGGACATTAAGCTTACGCTTTCGAGTACAAAGATCCTTAAGAAACTTGGCATAAGCAGGCATTTGCCTAATTGCTTCTAATAAAGGAATATTTATGTTTACCTGCTTAAAAATCTCCATTATTTCGTTGAAAGTCGACTCTCTCTTTGTTGGAGCTAACAACTGTGGATATGGGGCTCTGGGAAAAAAATGAGACCTATCGGGAGCCACATTGGCATCACTAGAAATTTTATCAGTCTCTTCACTTAATGGCTCCTTCTGGGGCTCATCTTGGGAACTAGAATGGGAACTAGAAGGTGGATCTACAGTATGTCCACTATTAGGCATGGCTACCTTATTGTCTACCGTTTTACCACTCCTAAGGGTTGTTACAGAGTTCACATGATTGAACTCTTTCTCTCTAGAGGATACTTCATGAATTGCTCTAGTGTTAGGTAGTGGTTGATTTGGGGACTTTTCCTTTTCTCTTTCGCTCAAAAATTCTGCAATTATGCTAACCTAATTTTTTAGCTCTGAAATAGCCTGAGAGTTTTCCTGTAAACCTTTCTCAACCGTTTTCTTAAACTTTGCAGTTTTATGAGATAAGATGGTCAGAGACTCTTCTAAGCTCATGATTTTTTTATCCGACAGGTTCTGATACTGATCTGGCCCTAAATGGTTCTTAGTATACCCAAAACTTGGGAGAGCCTGGTGTTTATGGGTGAAAACTATTCCTGCAGAATTTGGTAATTTGGGGTGTGGATAAGGAATGAATCTAAACATTAAACAAATGCACTGCGCGGTGAGTGCTTGTAGATTCGAGAGATCAATCTGTGCAAGTCCGGCCTAAACCAAGAAATGGCCGTTCCAGACTTGTTTCGGTCACAAAGTGAAGGAGATGGGGTTGATCTTAGGGAGGGAAGCGAAGAAAGTGTTGAGATTATGAAGGTGTTGGCTTGCTTATGACTTGTAACAGAAAGGTAAGCAGGCTTGTGATTGATGCAAGCAAGCTCTGGGTGTTTGAATACGTTTTGTATTAACACTTGGTTTTCTGTCTCGTCTGGACTTGTGTTGTTGTTTGAAATAGGGCGGAGAACCTATTTATACAAGTCATTGAGCCTTATTCACGTCTCTCGTGGGAAGTGGAGGAAGTGGAGTGATGGAGTAGTGGAGTTGTGCGTTGGTGATACACGACCATCCTTGCCCACTTCTCATGTTCATCTCTAACCGTCCATGACTTCCTAACACGTTCTTGTGATGGCCCGTTGCACGCTTCACGATGTAAACCGCCAGACCAGTACCCCAGTATGTATCCCCCAGTTTGTGACATGATTGATGTCTGGAATGTGTGGATCGTGGATCCACGAAAGATAGCATGTAATCTTCAATTGAATAACTGTGTTATTCAGAAGTCGATACTTGTGAAGTATCGTGTGTATTTTATGCAGTCTTGCATTATGGTGTAGTAAAGTGATGGGTAATGACGCCTCACTAACCAATTAACTCCTGACCAGGGTTGTATAACCAAGCTGGTGAAGTTGGATGGATGAGATGATCTTTGAGACACTCATCTGCGACCGTTAATGAATATTAGGGTTTTTGAAGAGGTGCGCAAGCATCACTCTTCAGCTTGGTCGAAACCAAGCATGGAAAGGGATTTGGAGAGGACCGACTGGGTATGTGTGTATACAGCATGCCAGTGTGCACGTCCATACCTCACTTTCCCATGAAGGCGCGATCTAGGCCACTCAATTTGACCGGTAAAGTTAAGTGGTTGAGATCGGTTTGCGGCAGAAATCCATTGCCGCAAAGGAGTTGGAAACCGCGTGACATCTCTAGTTCGGGCACGCGTTTCAAGACGACCCATCTTGGTCGGTCTTGGTCGATCATACCAGCGTGTAGGTGGTAGGCTGGTGTTCACACCTATACCTGACTATCCCATGAAAACGTGATCCGAGCCATCCAAATCGTCCGGCGAAGTTGAGTGGTCGAGATCAGTTTGTGTTTTGGCCATGCTAGTTTGGACGCACGTTTTGGATTAACCAGGCATGATATGCCTTGGACGAACACATGAGGAGGTAGATGGGCCCACGGTGGTCATGCTGGTATGATCGGCCCTGCTTAATCTAATCTGTGACCCTCCATTCGTCTTCGGAGAAGATGGACGCGCGTGATGGCTTGAAACCCTAATTTTGGCTTTCAAAGCCGTGCGCCATCTCTTGTTTGGGTGACAATTTTGTCACGAACAACCATGGTTGGTTTTGACCGATTGGTCAAGTGTGTAGGCGGCCCATGGTGATCGTGTTGACATGCTTTGGGCCCTTTGAGTCTACATCTACACCCTCCATCTATACCTCAAGCGAAGATGGATGGTTGAGACTACACAAACGGGATTTTGAAGTTTTGTGACACATGTAATATGACGCAAACCCTAATTTAGGGTTTTCCGTCCATAATGCTTGGTATGAACGGTTTCTTGGCAAGCTAGGGCCAATGACCGACCATGCGGGGTCGGCCGTGGGTATTCCATACCGCTGGGGGTGATGAAATTGATCCGGGTTCATCCAATCATGCTTATGGAGTTGGATGACTGCGATCGGATCATATCCGGAATAAGGATTTGCTTGATTTCGATATGGTCATCCGGATGCTCAATCGGGCTAGTATAACACACCGAGAGGGGCTAAATTGGGCTAGTATAACACACCGAGAGTCAAGTTCTTGGGTTACACACGTTGACCCGAGAAAAATAAAAGCGATTCGGGTATTTCGTACATGGTTTCATTATAGTGCTTGGAGGTTCGTGTTACTCAGAAAGAGTAACACTCGACCGTCATGCCACACCGATAATGAGTACTTTGAAAATATAAGGTGATATGAAATTCACAGAAGGGATTGTTGCCACATGCTCCAACCTCGGAGGAATTTCATGTATTCACGAGAATGGGATTGTTGCTACATGCTCCATTCTTGGTGAATTAAGTGAGGGAGTATCCAACACTTATAAATGGCTTTATCTTTTACAAGATGTCAGCGCATGATTTTTCTGGTTTTTACAAATTTAACCTTAAACGAAAATCCACCATCAACACCTGGGAAATACTAGACTGACCTTGACTCTGACCCTTAGACTAAGAGAAATTCGGGTGGTTTCTCCAACCAGGGTTATAGGTATCGGAACATGGATCAAATCTCTGACGGTTTTCAAACCTAGAGTTGTTATAAAGAGCATTGGATTGCTCTTCGTATCTAGTATGGTGTGACCCTTGATTCATTTCTAGGGCCTCTAGACACCTAAGAATATCCAACCCATAATAAACTCTATCGACCCTATGGATATGATTTCTAGGTATTTCTGGTTCTCTCACTGAATCCCATTGCCTAGTTTTCTCAGCTAACTCGATGAATTCGTCGAAATATTCATCTGGGTCTTGATGGGTAAATTCTCCACCACGAATTGTTTCTACCTGCATACGGGTTTTACTATCAAGGCCCTCATATAAAATTTGGGCCATGTGGGCTTTTTCAAAGCCGTGATGTGGACACTGGTATAACAATTCACTAAACCTTTCTACATAATCATGAAGTTTTTCACCTAATTTCTGCTTAAAGGTTTGGATAGACTGACCGCCAGTTTGAGTCTTATGGTGTGGGTAGAATTTCTTAACAAATACCTCTACAAGACCATCCCAAGTGGTAATTGTTTTAGAAGGAATAAAATGATACCACTCTTTGGCTTTATCATAGAGAGAGAAGTGAAACAAACGTAACCTAAGCACATCTTTGGAGACATTCGGATAGTTCATTGTGTCACAAATCATTTCAAAGTCTCTTATGTGAGTATACGGGTTCTCATTCTCTAATCCCCTAAACTTACGAAGCATGCCAATAGTCTCAGGTCTAATATCAAATTGGACCGTAGAAGCTGGTGGAACTACACCTGGGTCACGCACTACCCTAGACAGGTTCAAACGATCCCTAAGGGTTTTTACTGGGACCTCATCATCCTTTTCCTCAACCATTTTGGCAAAAATAGAAGTATTAAGGATATTTTCCTCACCGTGAGAAGAACGTCCAAAAATAGGACTTTCTAGATTAAGGTAGTCAAGATTCTTGTTTCCTAAAATATCACTTCTAGGTTTTTTACGCATAAACCGTCCTAGAGCGTCTCTCTTACGTTCTGGCATACAAGAATTCAACAAAATGTGCACATGCAAATGCTGGGCTAACTAATTTAGGTAAGCTTGGGTTACCTACAGCGAAATATACCCAAAGGTACGAGGTGAGGTTTGTGGACTTTCACTGGTAACTCCCATAAGGCCCAAGGCACGGGTTCAGCATACTAATCCACCAGTTTTCCTAAACTCGGTAGTCTGACGAAGATGTAATTGGTGTGTGCAGTGTTTTTTTTTTTTTTTTTTTTTATAAATAAAGTACTAAAAATAAACACAAACAAATAAAAGAAAATTACAAGTCCAAAAATAAATAAAAACTACCAAAAATAAAAGTCCTTAAAAATAAAATCTTCGGCTTTCTCCTTTTATGGCAAGTCCAATTTTTCAACTTCCGTTTCAAGCAAAACCTGCACAACAAAAACAAAAATACCAATGACGTAAAATAGAAAAAAATAAAAAATAAAAAATAAAATATATACAAAACCTAAAAAAAAAATGCAAAACCTAAAACCTAAACCTAAATACAAGTCCGCGTCGGCGGCGCCAAAAACTGATGTAGTTTTACAAGTGGTAAGTACAGGGATTCGATTCTCGGACTTGGGAAGTTGTTGATTTTAGGACTTACTTAAATAAAATACTTAAAACTAGCGAATAAAATAAAGGATGATAATAATTGTAGGATCAGAATATCGTGACATCAATACTTTGCGAGATCAATAAACGACAGCATTGAGAAAGTGTCGCAAATGAGTAATATAAATGACGCAATGAATGACGAAAGCTAAAACACGAGAGAGATGTGAAGACCTAGCGAAATTTAGGAGAGTTGCGAGATTATATATTTGTACACTTGAGATATTTCGCAAGTCATTCCCGAAAATAAAGGACAACTTAGTTGTTATCCATTGTGTAATACCCTATATAAGGGGTCGAGCAGGACTATTGAGGAGAGATCTTTTTCCAAGTGTTAGGCAAGTCATTAAGAGAGAGAAAGTTTGTAGTGATTGTAATTTCTTTAGCTCTTTTCCATTTTATCTTGTAAATATTCAAGGAATTAATCAATAAAAATCATAGTTGTTCATCTTCAAATGTCTTAGTTTTGTGGATTCTTGTGAGGGGTGTAGTGTAGGATTTCCTGCAACTACATATTGGCGCTAGAAACAGGGAGATTGAAGATAAGAAATTGGATCTTGTCACTAAAATCATTCAAATCAAGAGTATGATGGATAAATTGGAGAAAGCCAGAATCAAAGAGAGTAACGAAGAATTGGAATGTAGTATGATTACAAAAACAATGGTTAATGAATTTCATGAAAGTATCATAGGGAGAATACACAAAAGAGATTTCGAAGGAAAGAAAATTGTAACAACAGAGAAGGAATTACCTTTAAAAGAATGGGAAAAACAGAAGATTATGTTCACAGCAGCAGAAATACCAAGAGAGAATTTAAGCCACACGTCTCCATTAATGATTACAATAAATGCAAGCAAGGAAGAAGGAAAATTAACAAAAACAATGGAAGAATGGGCAATAAATAGAACTTTGGTGGACACAGGGAGTTCAGTGAATATAATGTTTTATCATGCTTATAAGGAATTGGGGTACAAAGTTGAAGAAATGACTTCTGCAACATATCATATCTATGGTTTCGGCAAATCCATAACAAAACCTAAAGGGGAAATAAAAATACGAATTTTGTTGGGAGAAATTGAAACACATGTGACATTATGTGTAGTGGATATGGAATCACCATATAACATGCTGTTGGGAAGACCATGGATACATGAAATAAAAGCTGTAGCATCAACATTTCATCAATGTGTCAAATTTCCTATGCCGAGTGGGATTGGCGAAATCAGAGGAGATACCGATAAAGGAAGAATATATCATCAGATCGAAGTAAAACATTATGAAGAACAGGTGAAGAGGCGAAAAGATCGCAAGAAGATGACAAAAGCAGCGAAAAAGGAAGAAGAATTTAGAACTTACATGATAAGAGCAGAAGAAGGAAAAGGAATATATGGTGAAGAGAATGAACTTGCGAAGGAAGTAAAAGGACCAACGCCCATGGGAGAACCGAAGGATAGTTACACTGCGGCAGAACCAACAAAGGAAGTAAATATCGGAACTGAAGAAGAACCCAAGATGTTAAAAATTGGGACTAAAATGGAGGCATATGAGGAAAGAAAGTCTATTGATTTGTTGCGAGATTATAAAGACATTTTCGCGTGGGATATGGATGAGATGCCTGGAATAGATCCATCCGTAGCGTGCCATAAATTAGAGATTAATAAAAATGCAAGACCATTCAAGCAGAGAATTAGAAAAATTACAACAGCATATCATCCTCAAATAGAAGAAGAGTTGCAGAAGATGCTTGATGCCGGAATTATTAGACAAGCAAAATATCCCGAATGGATAGCAAATATGGTCGTAGTCCCAAAGAAGAAAAAAGGGATAAGAATTTGCATATATTTTACCGATCTAAACAAAGCTTGTCCAAAAGATAGTTTTCCTTTGCCAGATATTCCGCAAATGGTTGAGTCAGCAGCAGGAAATGAAAGGATATCCTCTCTTGATGGATACAAGGGATACAATCAAATTCCTCTCGCTGAAGAAGACCAAGAGCATACTGCCTTTTTCGCTCCAAGAGGATTATACTGTTACACAAAAATGCCATTTGGTTTGCGAAATGCTGGAGCAACATACCAAAGGATGGTAGAAAAAGTGTTCGAAAAATGGATACATAAAACACTAGAGGTATATGTGGATGACATGTTAATAAAAAGTAAAGAAGCAAAAGATCATATACGGGATTTGAAGGAAATTTTTGAACAAATGAGGCATTTTAACATCAAAGTAAATCCGGAAAAATGTACCTTTGGGGTGGCATCTAGAAAATTTTTAGGATACATTGTGTCAAAAGAAGGAATACAAGTCGATCCAGAGAAAGTACAAGCAATTCGCGATATGCCGACACCAGCAACAGTGAAAGATGTGCAAAAGTTAAATGGACTATTAGCTTCGCCAGGAAGATTCATCTCGCGGTCATCTGATAAGTGCAAGCATTTTTTCAACATACTTAAAAAGGGAGCGAAATTTAGATGGACAGATGAATGTGAAAAGGCGTTACAAGGAATAAAAGAACATCTAATGGATATATCAATCTTACAAAAAGCAGAGCCAGGGGAATAATTACTAATTTACCTTGCGACAACCTCACATGCACTAAGCGCAGTATTATTGCGAATGGACGCAGGAGTGGAAAAGCCAATCTATTACATCAGCAAAACATTCCGCGGAGAAAAATTATTCAAAAATTGAAAAGCTAATTTTGGCATTAGTTTACGCAACATTTAAACTTCGCATCTACTTCGAAGCACACACGGTTAAGGTAATGACAAAAGTACCAATTGAGTCAATAATGAAAAAATTCAAAAAGGTCAGGAAGGGTTGAAAGATGGAATTCTCAAGTAAGTCATTGCAAACTCAAATATGAAATACTATCCTCACCCAAATCACAAGTTGTTGCAGACTTTTTAGCAGAATTTCCATTGGAAGAGGATGAAGCAGTGGAAGAAATGATGGATATAGAAGAAGAACATGGAAATCCAAGGGATTTATTAACTGAGCCAAACAGATGGGAAATATTGGTAGATGGATCGTCAAATGGAGAAGGTAACGGAATTGGGATCATTGTAATTTCGCCAGAAGGCAATAAAATGGCTTTTTCTTTCAGATTGGAATTTGCATCTACCAACAATGAGACAGAATATGAAGCTATAATACATGCTTTGCGATTCGCAATAGAAATGAAGTTGGAGAATGTGAGGGTCACCAGTGATTCCCGATTAGCTATTCGCCGAGATAAAAGAAGAATATACTACAAATGAACCATCCTTGAAAAAATACAAAAACTTGTTGAAGAATTGTCGGCGAAGATACCAAAAATAAAATGGAGACACATATCAAGAAGAGACAATAGACTCGCGGATGCTTTTGCTTTTATATCAAGTATGATGACAGATCCAACTGCGAGATGCATAAAAATACAGACACTCCTATCACCATCAATTAACAAAGAGGAAGAGGAAGAAGCAGAAGTAATGCTCATAGAAGATGGAACACAAAGACCCTATTGCAAAGATTGGAGAACAGAACTTCATGATTATCTAATGAAAGGAGAAACGCCAAGAAATAGATTAGAGATACACAAATTAAAAAGCCGTGCAAAAAATTATGAATTAAAAGACGGGGTATTATACCGAAGATCCTTTAATGGACCCTCGCTTAGATGTTTAACACGAAAGGAAGGAGAAGCAGTGTTAAAAATGTTACACAGTGGGGATGCTGGCAATCATAGTGGCGAAAGGTCTTTAGCACATAAGGCGAAAATGCAAGGCTATTATTGGCCATATATGCATGAAGATGCGAAAAAAATATCAAGACGTTGCGAAGATTGTCAAAGGCATGGAAAGAAAATACATGCGCCAGGAGCACCATTAACCTCTTCAACAAGTGTATGGCCTTTTGGAAAGTGGGGGTTAGATATTGTAGGACCATTTTTACCAGGTACAGGGCAAAGGAGATATCTGATTGTCGCTACAGATTATTTCACGAAGTGGGCATAAGTAAAAGCAGTACAACACATTCGCGATAAATATATTTTTACCTTCATATTCGAAAACATAATATGCAGATTTGGAATTCCAGTACAGTTGGTATCTGACAATGGGAAACAGTTTGAGGGACAAAATATAGAATTGCTGCTTAATGCATTTCAAATAAAATGTGGGAAATCAACTCCTTTATACCCGCATGCCAATGGACAGGCGGAAGCAACAAATAAAACAATCGCAGATATACTGAAGAAGAAGTTAGAAGGACATAATAAGGCATGGTGTGAACAAGTGCATAATGCAGTATGGGCTTACAATACAACAAGGCGAGAAGCTACGGGAATGTCACCATTTTGTCTAACATATGGAGTTGAAGCTGTACTTCCGACAGAAGTTATTATTCCAACAACAAAGAGAGAAGCTTGGGAGAAAAATCTTAGTGCGGGTAACATTTTGGTTAAATTAGATGAATTAGAGGAAAAGTGAGAAAGAGCACTACAACATATGGAGAATTACCAAATAAGATTATCCGTAGAATATAACAAACGTGTCAAGACACGCGAATTTCAACCAGGTGATATGGTATTGAGAGAAACACCAATATATCAGCGAGAAAGTGGTGGCAAGTTGGCGAAAAAGTGGGATGGACCTTATATCATCAAGGAGATAGTAAGAACAGGGGCATATAGATCAATGGATCCTGAGGGCAAAGATATGGGCCAAAGATTGGATAGACCGTGGAATAGATTATATCTCAAGAAATATTACCCATAGAAGATGGAAGGAAAAGAATAGGTTGTGAAATATTGAATGGATGAAATGAAATGAATTCATATGAAAAGTTCTTGCGACAGATTGATTGCGAAATTGCATAAAATAAAGAAAGAATGTGCGAATATCTCGCAAATAAAATAACAAGAGATAATCAAAAATGAATGATTTATACGAATGGGACGAACCTTTATGGCGTACACCCTAGTTCGCAAATGATATTTCGTAAG
Source organism: Papaver armeniacum (assembly GCA_023531295.1). Classification (NCBI taxonomy): domain Eukaryota; kingdom Viridiplantae; phylum Streptophyta; class Magnoliopsida; order Ranunculales; family Papaveraceae; genus Papaver; species Papaver armeniacum. The sequence goes on along the minus strand of JAJJWW010009799.1, from coordinate 102,376 downwards.
AGGCAAATGTAAGACCTAAAGTGCGTCATATAAGGGGGTATCTCTTGACATGGCTCAGGGAAAAGGTTACACCACCCCTGGAACCCGAGTCATGAAAATTTGGGGTCAATAAAGCCCATCCGGGGGAGATACCTTGGATTTCCAACTATATATATAAGGTTATACCCTGGTTGGACGACCAAGGGTCTCTTCCAAGGGGTCAGTGTATGACCAAGGCGCCGAGGTACACGGTTGAGCCAAGAGTGCCTGGGGCATTTGAAGTTTCTCGGCCATTCTTGGCAAGTCTTGGCACATGCTGCACTCGGCCCGAAGAAAACTCCACTTAGGGTGCAGTCTCGTAACCATAAGCCCTATAGGTATAAGGGATAAGAGGATGCGAAAACAACTGGTTGTTGTTAAGACCGGATGGGAGGAGCTAGTCTTGTATGGCCGATGTACGCCTCCTTGAAGGGGCAACCAGGGAGATGATAAGGGCGGCACCCTCCATTAGGGAGCTGATAAGTGTCTTAAGACGCAAATGTCATGAGGCTCTATTTTCGCAAGAAAATTTAGGCTTGTCATATTTGTGCGATGATCCTGAAGAGGCAATAATACTAACGCGAGGGTAAGACGAGATCAATGGGTCTTTACATGAAAGTGTAAAGACGTCCTGCGATTTCGTCACAAGACGGAAATGTCATGGGGCTTCAAGTTCGCAAGAATTTTTAGGCCTGTCATATTGTCGCAAGAAAAACATCCTGCAGAGGCAATAATACTAAAGAAATGATAAGACAAGATTAATGGGTCATTACATGAAAGAGTAACGACGTCCTGCGATTTTGTCGCAAGACGGCAATGTCATGGGACTTTATGTTCGCAAGAATATTTAGGCAAAAATGAGGGGTGGCAAAATAAGACCTTTAACTAGGAAGTCAAAATAAGACCACACAAGAGCAATGATAAGGCAAGATCAATGGGTCATTACATGAAAATGTAAAGACGTCCTGCGATCTTGTCGCAATGATGAATTTCAACATAAATGAAGATAATGGAAAACAAAATAGCAATTATTAAATATCAAAAATTATACTCGTTGAAAGAAAGAGTAATAATAAGCAGATGAACACATCTAAAAGATGATTGAAGTACGTAAAGAAGTAATAAAGACAAGAAGAAAAATTACAAGAGAAAGTCAATTCTCAAATATCGGTTTTTTTTCACCGTAAGGAGATACTGGGTTTTCTTCAGCAACTTTATCCATATTTTCGCCAGTTATTATATTTCCACCAGATCCTCCTTCACCCAGATCATCGTTGACAGCTTTACTAGGAGGGATTGTCTCTTCATTTGCGAACTCTTCACCACTATTGTAGTCATAATCGCTGTCAGGAGGGTTAGGAACTTCATCATCGCTTACTTCCAGAGGTTCGACGGATACAGGATCAAGAGATTTAGATAGTAAAACATCATTCACAAGAACTTCGGCTTTAAGATGAAATTGACGAAGGAGTGCTTTCTGATAATTTCTACTCTCTATATCTTTACAGTCAGACATATAATCGAATCTTCTTTCTGCACGATCGCGAGAGCGAGCAAGGGAAGCAACGAGTATTCTATTTTCTTTGCGAATTTTTGAATAGTCAAATTTTAGAGTGGCAATAGAGGAATGAAGATTTTTCTCCGAATCTGCAAAAGAAAAGAACATAGAAAATCATTCATATTTTTGGAATTCGCAAGGAAAATATCATAAAATAATAAATAAATGGATTAAGGTAGTCAAATAATATGACTACCTTCCTTTTGCGAGGTAAGATATTGGATTAAAGCCGAACAACTATTCTCCAAGTGATCCATGGCATTGTCAAAATTATCTCCAATTAAACCTTTCAGTCGAGATCGCAAGCTTTTTTCGTTAGAAACAAGTAAGGCATTTTCTTTCGCAAGGGAAGAATTGTACTCTTCTAACTTGGAACATTGATCCTTGAATTGGTTTGCCTTTACACTTAAGATTATTCTACCCTGGATAAGTTTATCCTTCTCGGCAGTAACTTCTTCGAGTTAATTTCTCAGCGAACAAAGAGATCGCTCTTGTTCTTTACATATTTTTTGACAAACATCAGACTGTTGCGAGTAAATCGCCACCTTGTTTAACAGAGTTTGCTTCTCTTGAGAAAGAATTCCATTCTCATATGATAAAGTTTCCAACTCCAAATTAGCTTTAGTCAAAGAGTAAGAGAGGCGAGATAATTCATTACTTAATGAGTCTTGTTTCTGAACTAAGTCAGCATTTTCTTTAGAAAGATTATCTATTTGATCAACATAATATGTATGAAGATTATCTAATTGGTTATATTGCTCCATCCAAGCATCTCTATCCATTCAAGCTTCTTCAACAGTAGATTCCAACTGATATATCTCCATTTTTCGCTTCTGGTTTAAAGCTTGAAGGGCGAACAAGGGCTTGAGGATCAAAAAAAAAAAAAAAAAAAAAAGAGATTGTACCTTTCAATTCTTCGTTCTTCTTACGAAGATTATCACGATCCAGCGAAACATTTTGAAGTTTTTGATTCTCAAGTTGGAGAATATTACACTTTGCAGTCATAGCTTGGAGATCATTCTTCAAAATATTAACTTCTTGCTCCAAAGATGTTTGCGAAATTCTATCGGAGCCAAGGTATTTGCTCAAAACCTCGCAGACATTAGATTTGATGGGATCGATAGAAGTCTTCTTGGCATCGTTCACAATATCTGATAGAACTGTGAAGGCCACGTCTATTCCTTCCAAATTTTCCTTAGTAAGAGGGATTTGCTCAGATAAGGAAGTAACGACGATAGAAGAAGGAAGAGATGAGTCATTTTTTGTTAAAGGAATATCATGAGAAGAGGAAGTCTCATGAAAATCAATGATTGGGGAAACGATAGAGGCATTGACAATAGAAGAAGAAATGGGCTCATTCGCAACGGGACTGTTAGGATGGATTTGATCTATGAAAAATTCAGGCATATGAGTGCTATCATCAACAATATTTTCGCAGGAAGAAACAATAGGTTTATCTTGCTAAGATTTCGCAGGAGGAGTTGTAAGTTTGAATGTAGGAAAGGAAACAGCAGGTGCAACAGGTTTAAAACGGCGAGGTTTCTTGGGGGACCTATCAACATTTTTATCATTCTGCGAATTACAAGTTAAATAAGAAACAGAGGCAACAATATTGTTATTAAAAGAGTAAATGTTTCTTAAATACCTTGCTATTCGCAGGCTTTCTTTTAGTGACAGTGGTTTTCGGTTGCGAGCCCATGGAGATAGTAGGGTTCACAATGGTGAACTTGGTGTTAGATTTGTTCTTGCTAAAACAAAAACAGCAGGGAATCATTAAAAGAAGAACAGTATCAAAACAAAACAACTTCAATAAGAGAGATCAATCACCAAGTGATCAAATTCAGCAAAATTAACAAACCTTGATGGCTCCATAGAAACAACAGCAGAAGAATAATAGCAGAAAAATGATGAAGAAGACGATGAAGAAAAACAACAGTAAAAAGTTACAGACGATGAAGAAGATGAAGTAAAAGAAAATAAATACTTTCATAAGGAATTCCCCTTTAAATAGACAAGAAAAGAGTAACCGGATAACATTAAATGTGCCGGTAAAAAGAGAAAATTTTAGACACGTGTAAACAGTCATCCCTAATCCACGGAATCTTGTCGGCAAAAATTGATGAAAAACAAACGATTGCGGCAGCTCAAAATACATGTTCTCATGACATTCTCTTCTTCGCAGAGAAGACATGAGAAGAGGCAAGATGTAGGATCAGAATATCGCGACATCAATACTTTGCGAGATCAATAAACGACAGCATTTCGAAAGTGTCGCAAATGAGTAATATAAATGACACAATGAATGACGACAGCTAAGACACGAGAGAGATGTGAAGACCTAGAGAAATTTAGGAGAGTTGCGAGATTATATATTTGTACACTTGCGATATTTCGCAAGTCATTCCCGAAAATAAAGGACAGCTTAGCTGTCATCCATTGTGTAATACCCTATATAAGGGGTCGAGCAGGACTATTGAGGAGAGATCTTTTTCCAAGTGTTAGGCAAGTCATTAGGAGAGAGAAAGTTTGTAGTGATTGTAATTTCTTTAGCTCTTTTCCATTTTATCTTGTAAATATTCAAGGAATTAATCAATAAAAATCATAGTTGTTCATCTTCAAATGTCTTAGTTTTGTGGATTCTTGTGAGGGGTGTAGTGTAGGATTTCCTGCAACTACAATAATATTGAGAGATTACTGGGAATCAGGATTTCACCGAACTCTGGTTCAATTATTAATTATTTGACAATTATAGCTCCAAAAATAATAGTTATTGACTCTAAATCTTTGCCAAGGTAGATTTTATAAAACATTAATTGTAAATGGTAAGCATGGATTATCAAAACACCTAAGCTAAGCATAACCCATCAAACTAAATCACAACTAATTAATTTAAAATCTTAATTCAAATTATATTAATGCAAAAGTCGTAAAAAGAATTTAATAAAATTACCATAGTGTTGAGAATTGGCTTCCTCCGTCATCCCAGCGATGGGGTTTAGCTCATCATGGTAGAAACACGCTCAAAAGAAATTTTCATAGCTCTAAAAGGTGTTTTTATTGAGAAATAGTATAAGACAGAGATTTGCAACGCTGTAATGATGTTACAGACGTTACTGTTACAAGCCGGGTGTTGCAATTTAAACCTAACTGTTACAAACGTACTATCGTAGACACTGTTCAACAACGAAAGTTCTTTTGTGTCTGTTCTTCGTGTTCTTCAGAACGACAGTTCTGAAGCGTCAGTTCTTCGTCTTCTTCACCTGTTGCTGTTGCACCTCTGTAATTCACCTCTGCAGCTTTTCTTTCTCTTCTGCAGCGTACCCAAACTCTCCACAGGTCTCGACACCCCTTTTGCGACTTCATCCAGGCCTATTTATATACCTCAGGTCTAAAAATCTTCCCGAATATATCTTATTTTCTTCCCTGCAAGTCACTGATTTTTCTCTTTATTAATCTCACGCGTCTCCCTGTTTTAATCCAACTTCTCTCGGAAAAGTGAAACCAAATATTCAGAAATATCTTCTCTAATTCTTTCCGCACGCAACTGCCAATAATAGTTCAATAACTTCTCTATTTTCGGTCTTTCCCTGTTTTGATGAGACGAGTATGGAAACTTGATTATTTTCCGATTTAAACTCACATACCATTCCTGTTTTAGTGTAACAGGATCATTCCAACCAATTTCCATGAAAATATCCCATATAATCTCGTTCAAATTCTCGCCTGAAGAACCAAGAAAGTTTATGCCCATGTTTTGTGTCGTCTCGATGGTCCAGCCCAATATCGTTGAATATAATATCCATGCTAACTCTTTTTATCTCATACAAGTCAAGACCAATCACACTTAGTGCTTGAAGCCCTTAAAATCACGTCCATAATCCTGCCAGGAAAATTCGCAGGTGAAAGTTCACTTTCCCGCCAAAACCATTGGTTCAAAAGCTAGGGGATGGAGTGCCCCTATCCAAGCCAGGGGTGCGAATAACAAGTGGTCGCCCCTTAGTAATTGAGGTTCCCCTTATCCAAAAGAGGGGTCCAAATATTAATTTTCTCCCACTAGCGCAAATACCACTTTTCAAGCCAATTTTCCCGCAAAAGCTTATTTCTCCAAAAACACCTACAAAGACATAAAATACCAAAATAAGCGCAAAATCGAGTACTAACATTACAGAGAATTGAGACTAATATAGACACATAAATGCGTCTATCATTAAGTTCTTGCGAAGATATCGCCACCTTATTCCAAAGAACTCGTTTCTCCTGAGATAGGGTTTGATTCTCATCTGATAAAGTTTCCAACTCCAGATTAGCTTTAGTCAAAAAGTAAGAGAGGCGAGATAATTCATTACTTAATAAGTTTTGCTTTTGGACTAATTGAGAATTCTCCTTGGTAAGGTTATCTATTTGATCAACAGAGTACGTATGAAGATTATCTAATTGGTTATATTGATCCATCCAAGCATCTCTATCCATTCGGGCTTCTTCGGCGATGGATTCAAATTGATATATCTCCATTTTTCTTTTCTGGTTTAGAGCTTAAAGGGGGAACAGAGATTTTTTTTTTTTTTTTAAAAAAAAAAAAAAAAAGGAGAGGTTTTTACCTTTTAGTTCTTCATTCTTCCTGCGAAGATTATCCCGATCCAGCGAAACATTTTGAAGTTTTTGATTCTCAAGATGAAGAGTGTCACATTTCAAGGTCATAGCTTGGAGGTTATTTTTCAAAGCTTCAACTTCCTTTTCTAAGGATGTTTGCGAAGCTATTCTGTCAGAGCCAAAATATTTACTTAAAATCTCGCAAACACTAAATCTGATAGGATCAGTGGAAGTTTTCTTGACATCATCTAGAAGGTCTGACAAGACCTTGAAAGCAATATCCATCCCTTCCAAATTTTCTTTAGTAAAAGGGAGAGATTCGGATGATGAAGCGATAATGGTAGATGATGGAAGAGTTGGATCAATTTTTCGCCACAGATACGTCATCGGAAGATGAGATTTGATGAAGGTTAATGACTATGGTTGAGGCAATGTTAAGAGAAAAGGCATTGACAGTAGAAGAAGAAAAGGGTTCATTCGCAATAGGGTTATTGTGAGGAATTTCATTTATAGAAAGATTAGTTATAGGGGATGAATCTGCAGCGATATTTTCGCAAATGAGAAGAGGAGATTCCGCCTGCGAAGATGTCGCAGGAGGTGTTGAAAGCTTAAACAAAGGAAATGGAACAGTTGTTTCAACATTTTTAGGATGTCGAGGTCTTTTGGGGGGGCTCTCGACATTTGCATCACCCTGCGAATCACAAATCATATAAGAAACAGAGGCAACAATATTGTTATTAAAATAATAAGTGTTTCTTAATACCTTGCTATTCACAGGCTTTCTTTTGTTCACAACGAGTTTTTGCTGCAAACTCTTGGGAACATTAGGGTTTTGGATCGTAAACTTGGTGCTGGAAGTGTTTTTGCTGAAACAGAAACAGTATGGGAATTATCTAAAGATGAACAATATCAAATAAAATAATTTCAGTAGAGAAAATCAATTTTAAGAAGATCAGTTTCAGCAAAATAAACAAACCTTGATGGCTCCATAAGAACAGTAGCAGAAAGATGGAGAGGATTTATGGAAAGATGAACAGTGAAAAAGTTGCAGACGACAGAAAGAGAATTTACAGATGAAGAAGATGAAGTAAAAGAAACAAGACATTTTTACGATGGATCTCTTCTTAAATAGACAAAAAATGATGACCGGTTAGCATTTAAAGTGCCGCTGAATAGGGGAAAATTTAACACGTGTAAACGGTTATGCTTAATTCACGGAATCTTGTCGGCAGAAAGAAATGAACAACTGCGGCATTTTGAAAGTATTAATTCTCATGACATTCTACCCTTCGCAGAGAAGACATGAGAACAGGAAAGATGTAGGATCAGAATATCGCAACACCAAGACCCTTGCGAAATCCATAAACGACACATTGCGAAAACGTCGCAGATGGATAATATAAATGACGCAATGGATGACGACAGCTTGAACACGAGAAAGATGTGAAGACCTAGCGAGATTTAGGAGTGTTGCGAGATTTAATATTTGTACACTCGCGAGAATGTCGCAAGTCAGATCCGAAAATAAAGGACAGCTTAGCTGTCATCCACTTCCTATATAAAGAGCCGAATAGTCTTAAGAGAGGGGATATCTTTTTCGAGTGTGGAGCAAGTTATCAAGAGAGAGAAAGTTTAGAGCGGTTGTAAATTCTTTAGCTTGTTTCCTTTCCATCTTGTAACATTTGTGAGTTTTAATCAATAAAGAATATAATTGTTCATCTTAAAATGACTTGATTGTGTGAATTCTTGTGAGGGGTGTAGTGTGGTATTTCCTGCTACTACAATATGATTGTAAGAGTTTTGTCACTATAATTGACAAAGGGGGAGATTGTTAGAGCATAGCTCGGTTGAACCCACCAAGCGTTGGTATGTCAAGTTTGGTTGTCATTTTTTAGTGAAATAACTCAATGTAAGAGTCGCTTGATTATGTACTAGAGACAACTTCGTATAGATTAGGCTAGAAAGATTAGGATAATGAGACATACAAGTATTACTCGAATACTTGAAGAATGTAAAGAATTAAAGAGCTACACCGACGACATCATCCTTCCTCTTGAGGTTAGTAATATTTTGACTTGAACTGTTTCATTCCCAACGTATCTTTCAAGTCGTGCTATATCGAAAACATAACTACAAAGTTGTGAATGATTATACTCTAGTAGACATAGTGTTAAGGAATTAGAATACGAAGTATAACGCTTATCTTTTGAACTTCGTATATAAGACATCGACATAATCGTATGAATGCTATTGTAATTATGTGTATGGGTATGGGTGAAGATTTCATCCTAGGAAACAATGTTTACATTCATTTAAAGGAAGTACATTCATGAACTTGTTTTATGAATCGAAAGGGAAATCGCTAGGCTTATTGGTATTATTATTCATTGCATATCTTTGGATTACCAATATGTGTGAGTTAGTAGAACCGATCGTAACTTGTTATGTATCTTGGTAAAACTAGTGACAATGCCTGACTTATATATTGGTATGACTTTTGTTAGTATAACCGATCCTAAGTAATCACCTAAGATGGTATGATCGATAATTGTAATTAGTGTGACATCCTAGTAATTGGTATAAACGATCCTAGTAATTGGTGAGAACAATCACAAAAGAGTAGTAATCGATCCTTGTAATTGGTGTAACCGGTCCTGGTAATTGGTGTAACCGATCCTAGTAACTGGTGTGACCGATCACAAGTAATACCATGAGAATATGGTAACCAGTCCTGGTAATTGATGTGACCAATTTGGTAACTGATATAACCGGTCCCAGTAACCATATTAAGGTAGAACTGATCCTTGTGTTTGGTAGAACCATAAACTCATGATTAGTGTGTTGATTTGATCAATCACATAGTTCTTGGAAATCAGATGAACCAGTTCTAAAATTGTTTGGAAGTGTGGTATAATTGGTTCCAAAATTGTAAATATGAAAGAGGATTTACAACGAATTAAGATGTCGACATACTTTGAACATGTTCAGTAACTCTTATCTTTTATTGTTCAAAGCTATTCCTTAATATCTAAAGGAGATCCCAGACCGAAATAAGTTGAGAAAGTTTTAATTAAGGTTGTTAATTTTTATATGCTTTTGATTACCAGCAATTAAAATGCATATCTATGGAAAATAAAAATTGGTAATGTGCATTTACTAATTGGAGATTTTCTAGTAGGATTTCGGTTATTTTTGGACAGAGCATTTCTAGGAATTATGAAAACCAATTTGGAAATATATTGCATATCTTAAGAATATTTCGGTTTTGGAAATTCCTTGGTGTCCAAACTTCCTTGGTCTATAAATACCCAAGTTTTCATTTCATGTAAACTATCCTAAGAGCCAGCAAAACTACCTAGTTATGTTGTTACTGGTGGAGTCGTCTATTCGGAGAGGAAAGTACCCTAATTAGGCGAAATCTCTTACGACCGCTTGTTTAAAGACTTCTGTGGGATCAAAAATCTCTATGAGTACCGTTGGTGGGAAACTATATAATTATAGTATTATTAGTTATCGATTTGATTTGATTGACTAACGGTTGTTGAACTTTGATTGCACCTAGTCTGTTTATTCTTCAGAATCTTCTCTTCTGATATAAGATTCACTCAAACTAGATCGAAGTGTCGACGGGTTCTTTAGAATTATTTGTAGATCTAAAGAAATCTTGTGATAATCCATTGTTAACTGACTCCGTTCTGTGCGTGATTGATCACAAGAGATTCAAGTTGTTGTATGCAGGTGTTTATTGAATATTTAAGAAGATTTGAAGACGAAGAAGATTTATGATTTGGGTTCATAATCTTTGGTGTGCACAAAACTTAATAGGCTGGGATCCAACTATAATCGGTTTATCTTTTGGTAGATTTGATTGATTAGTTGCGTAGATTGGCATCAGTATTTAGTATTTGGATAGATCCTATTATTGATTGTAAAATCTAAACTCGACTACTTGTTAGTTGTTTGTTAGATAGATATAAACCCGACAAAGGAGTTTATTGGATTAAACAGAAGAGCCTTTGTCTAACTCATATCACTGGATTGAATAGAGTTGATACCGAACATATTTGTTGTTCCTTTTGTAGTTGCAGGAAATCCCACACTACACCCCTCACTAGAATTTGCTCAATTAACACATTAGAAAGTGATTAATTATATACTTTTATTGATAATCTTCTCGAAATGTTTACAAGGATAGATAAATCAGATCTAAAGAAATTACAATCACTCTAGATTTTCTCTCTCCTCCTGACTTGCTCAACAATTCAAAAAGAACTCTCTCCACAACAGACTAACTCAACCCTTTATATAGGGTAATACACAGTGGATGACAGCTAAGCAGTCCTTTATTTTCGGAATAACTCACAAGTGTCGCAGTGGGTTATAAACATTTTTCCTTAAGGCACCCTAAATTTCGCAAGTCTTCACACTTTCTCACACTTCCTGGCTTTCGTCATCTAATCGTCCATTTAAATCACTTCCTTGCGATGCCTTATAGTGTAGTTGTTATTACTCTCTCAAAATGCGATGTCGCGATATTCTGAATCTTGCCTAAATGTCATGAGAACCAATATTTAAAGTGTCTCTTTCAACCGTTTATTCTTGACCATTCACGTCCCATCTCGCATTAAATGCATTTTGTTTTCTGGATTCTCTAAATAGCTTTACGGTGATGGGTGAAAATTACTCCGCTGAATTTGGTAATTTGGGGTGTGAGGAATGAATTTAGACCTACAACAAATGTTATGGCCGTTCAGTTTAAAGTGAAGAGATGGGGTTGATCTTTAGGGAGGGAAGCGAAGAAGGTGTTGAGATTGTGAAGGTGTTGGCTTGTTTATAACTGTGTGACTACACTTCTCATATGCTTTCATGCAAGTTCTAACTTTTTTGTTTCCTCTCGTTGCCAAGTCGGGAAGTGTTATGGATTAAAGATATGTCAACATCAATGATGAGTTGTTCGCCTTGCCTTTTCCAAATTAGGAAGCATCCTTCTCATAAGATAGTCTTGCTTTCCTGTTAGAAAAATATGGATGCTGATCCATTCCTTGTGATGAGATTTTGTCTCGAGAGAAACGAATATCCACCTTCTCCTAATGACTTCAAGATTTGCCATGCTCATGGGTTCTTATGAGATGGATGAGACGCATGTTGAGTAATATGTATTAAGGATAATTTGGTACCAAAGCACAAATTCGAAGAAGAAATTAGGGAAAGACACCGCGGGCTTGATCACCTTCATTTCTCATGAGAATCAGATGACATGACTATTTGGAGAGGCAGCGCATTAATGAACCCACCGTGGCATTTCCAAGTCTTTTTACGAGCTCTACGATGCGGAACAAAGTACTTTGATTGCGTTCTGTTTTTATGGCTATCCAGCCTTGTTAAGATTGCTATAAAGTCATTTGTTGGCGAAGTTCTTCCTCTAGCCATATTGTTCTTCAACACGTTATGCTCCTACTCCCACTCTCACCCCGTTCACTTGACCAGAATTCCGATGGAATAAGAAAGCGTCTGGCCATCAACATTTCTTCCGCATTTCACTCTTCCATCATGCATTTCTCCTGTTGTGTTGCGTCGAGGTTGAGACCATGAGATCTCTTTACATGCGCAGCTGCATTCCATATGTCCCGTCTCATTCATTTTCTCAGCTTTTTGGATCAACTCTTAAATCAAGAGTGTTGTGACTAGTGCCATCTTGAAGCATTCGCTACTTCGAGCAAAGTGTCGCGAGTGTTATAAACATTTTTCCTTGCGACACTCCTAAATTTCGCCAAGTCTTCACACTTTTCTCACGTTCTGGCTTTCGTCATCTAATGCGTCATTTAAATCACTTCCTTGCGATGCCTTCGCAACGTAGTTGTTTATTACTCTCTCAAAATACTGATGTCGCGATATTCTGCTCGTACATCTTGCCTCTTCTCATGTCTTCTCTGCGAAGAAGAGAATGTCATGAGAACCAATATTTTAAAGTGCCGCAACTGCTCATCTTTATCTCGCGATTGTTCATTTTTACTCGTTTTATTTATGTACGGAATTTATTATACAGTGTTTCTTCTTCCACTCTTTTCTTGACACGTCTCTTTCAACCGTTTATTCTTGACCATTCACGTCCCATCTCGCATTAAATGCATTTGTTTTCTCGAGGATTCTCTTCTCTATATAGCTAGCTTTCTTCTTCTCTTTTCTCTTTTATTTCCTCTCTCCCTCTAATTTTCCTTTAACTTTCTTCCTCCGCAACTTGCGCTTCGCTCTCGTAATCTTCCCCTTCAATTATCTCAATCTTCCATTCTCCATTCATTCCCATACTATATCAATGGCTTCACTGGGTCGTACATACAAACCCCTTTTGAAGATACTCAAAAGAAATTACAAGAGAAGGGTTTCATCTTATCAACCATTCCTGATCAAGAATCTTCGTCTATTCTCTCTGCAAAACTATTTTCTGATCATCAATGTGATGATCATAGAATCATAGTCTCGCTAGGTCAACTCCTCGCAGACTTCCCATTCCTCTATATAATCCCGAGATACCATTATTCTATGAAATCCTTGCTCATGAAAAGTTCTCGCGAGCTGTTTATCAATTGAGTGGCGATCGCATCCGTTTGATGCTTGAATTCTACAAACCATGGCGCTGGCAAAGGATCTTTATATCCTCGTTAATGTTAGAGATCCTAAATTCGCAAATTTGGAGATAGTTGCTGAGAAGTATACTGTAGAAAATTTCTTTGCGAATTATTCAGTAATAAACATGAGAAATGATAAATCCCGCTGGGTGCTCGATCAAAAGAATAGATAATATTTCCGATGACAAGTCGCTTATGCAAGATATTGATTGGCATTCGGGCAACAATAGCACTCCCCGTCATTCCAAAGATGAGAAATGGTGGGTTGTTCCTTTGTTGTTGAGCGGACCTTACATCTCAGGTTCATATGTTCTCCCTGCACACCTTGCGAATTATCATCCTTGGGAGTTTAAGTGGCCTGAGGAGACAAAAGAGGTATACTTCCTTTTTTCAATTTCTCTTTGCGACATTTTCTTCCTCTTTTATTTATTAACTTTCAAAAAAATTTAGATCGCGTAATGAGAAAGAAGTATAAAGAAGATCCAAAGCCGAGTACCACGGGAGATACTCCGATCGCTCACGGATGAAGTAAGAAACATTTTCTTTTGTTATTTTAAACAATATTGTTGCCTCTGCTTTCTTATCTTCATGCGTATGCGAAGGTTGACTTTGAAGAAGCTAAGCTGCGAAGGTTAAAGGCAAGGATAAAATTACTTTTCGCAAGGACAAGTCTTCGCTCCGCTTTCTAAAAACGGAAAACCCAAATTCTCTTCTCAAACCAATGAAAATTCTGATGAGGGTGAAAATGAGGTTGGTACCTCCTCCGCGAAAGAGAATCACTTGACTACTTCGTTATGGCGCAATTGTCCAAAGGTGTTCTCCGATTCTATGCAAGGATTAGGAGATGATCATCTAATCACTATTTATGAGCTCTCGCAAAAATTTGCGATGCCCCACTATTAGAGGATAATGAATCTTTTCGCGAGTCTCCCGAACGTTGACCTCCAGTCACTTAAATGCTCTCACTGCTTTGGTATGTTCATATTCCTTTGTTTCTCTGTAATTTCAATTACAAGCTTTATCTTAACAATTTCTTTTTTCCTTTATAGTCTAGGAGAGCTTCCTTTGTTGTTGCCTCAGATCTCGAGAGAAGATGCGACAACTTTCGCAAGAAAAATCTCCAACTTAAAGAAAAGATCCGAGAATTAGAAAATGAGGTTGCGATGTCTCGCAAGAAAGATGAAAGAATTCAACAATTGGAAACTGAATCGGCTTCTCAGAAGACTAAGATGTCTACTCTTCAAAGCGCAAAACCAAAGAACTTTATGGTATAAAATTTTTATTCTTCAAGTCATCTTTACTTTGTCGGCTATTATTCTTTGCCTGATTTATTATTTTCGCAGACATATATAATCTCTCTGAAGAAGCCATTCTTCTCCATTCATTTCCCGAGCCCATGGATAATGATGTTCTTCTCACCCATCTCAACGAGTCTTTAAGTAACTCATCAAACAAAATTGATTCCCTTTCATTGAATGAACTTCGAACCAAATGTCGCCTCTTAGAGATTGAGCATAGAGCTAGTTTAGGTTTAGCCAATCGATTTAAACAAATGTATCTTGATTCCCATAGAAAAATCGAGCTTCAAAGGAAGAAAATTAGTGGCCTTATTGATGAAAAAGACCGTACTACTAATAGGGGTGCACAGGCATTAGCAACATTTCAAAAATCTCTTCTCGAAGTACAAATTGAGCGAGATGAATTCCTTCGTCAGAATGCCATACTTATGGAGCGAGAAGAGCAAGTTCGTTCACTTCTTGTTATAAATAATGGTGATGAGTTCACTTGGGCTGCGAAGGTTCTAGATAATGCCAGGAATAATTTAGGTGTTGATGTTAGTCTTCATACCGAGCATACTGCCTTGGTTAAAGATATGATATCTGACAGAGAAGGTTGTTTATTATATTTTTCTGATCTTTACCTATGTAGTACTGTTATAGTGTTGTTAATTCATTATCATATGTTTTGCAGAATCTGAGAAGAGATTTCAAACAAGGATTGAAGAACTTGAGTCTGAAAAAGGGGAACTCGCAGAAGGCCTTTCTCTTCGCAATAACAAGTATTCTAAGTTGAAGAAACAGCTGCAAGCTACAGTGGCGAATTTCAACAATACTGCTGTTTGTTTTCGCAATCAAACTATTGAAATGGTTTGCAATGATCACCGCATTCCTCTTAGCTCATATTCTTGTCTTCGCGATGTTATTCCTGAGGATACGCCTTTCTCGGATGTCTCTGATAGTGAAGCTAGCAAAGAAGAAGATTCTGGCGAAAAGAATGATGAAATCAAGAATCGACCAAGAAGAAGAATCCTCAAAGAAATAACTTCTTTTTCCTCTTTCGCTTCTTGTAATATATATACTCTTTCAATCTTCTTGGATTGTCAAATATGAATTCAATCTTCGTTTTCTTTATTTGCACATATTTGTCAAGCAATTCTTCTTTATAATTCACTAACTAGTATTATGAATGCATAAATCCCTCATGTGGAAGTGAATAACAAGATTTTATCCTATTCATTCCCATACTTGCCTCTGTTATTCATTTTCAAATGAGTGATTTGACCAATTATATCTGAGTAATGAAACCTCTGACTTCATCCTTTATTATGCGTCATCTATGATGGATCATAATCGTTTTCGCAAGCTTACTCGCTTCCTTAATTTTCTGTATGTCTATATCTTTAATTATGTTGAAGTTCATCATTGCGACAAGATCGCAGGATGTCTTCACAAATGAAGAAATCCATTGATCTTGTCTTAACATTTTTGTGTGGTCTTATTTGCCTTCCTAATTAAAGGTCTTATTTCGCCACCCCTCGTTGCGACAAAATCGCAGGACGTCTTTACATTTTCATGTAATGACCCATTGACCTTGTCTTATCATTTGTTGAGTATTTTTGCCTCTCAGATATTTTTCTCGCGACAATATGACAGGCCTAAATACTCTTGCGAGTGTAAAATCCCATGACATTGCCGTCTTTGCGATTTAAATCGCAGGACGTTTTTGCATTTTTATGCAAAAACCCATTGATCTCGCCTTATCCTTGCGTCAGTATTATTGCCTCTACAGGATCATTGCACAAATATGACAAGCCTAAATTTCCTTGTGAAAACAAAGCCTCATGATATTTGCGTCTTTTGACACTTATCAGCTCCCTAATGGAGGGTGCCGCCCTTATCTTCTCCCTGGTTGCCCCTTCAAGGAGGCGTACATCGGCCATACAAGACTAGCTCCTCCCATCCGGTCTTAACAACAACCAGTTGTTTTCGCAGCCTCTTATCCCTTATACCTATATGGTTTATGGTTACGAGACTGCACCCTAAGTGGAGTTTTCTTCGGGCCGAGTGCAAAGATATACCAAGACTTGCCAAGAATGGCCGAGACACTTCAAATGCCCCAGTGCACTCTTGGCTCAACCGTGTACCCTTGCGCCTTGAGCATACACTGACTCCTTGGAAGAGACCCTCGGGCGTCCAACCAGGGTATAACCTTATATATATAGTTGGAAATCCAAGGTATCTCTCCCGGATAGGCTTTCATGGACCGCAAATCTCCATGACTCGGGTTCCAGGAGCGGTGTAACCTTTCCCCTGAGCCATGTCAAGAGATACCCCCTTATATGACGCACTTTAGGTCTTACATTTGCCTCTTGCGAAATATCATTCGCGAACTAAGGTGTACGCCATAAAGGTTCGTCCCATTCACTCACTCGTTCATTTTTGTTAATTCATTCAAGCATTCATTCTGTTTGCGAAACTATCGCACAATCTTACATTGTTTAATCATTTTCTTTTTTCAATTCTTCAATCAAAGTATCATACATTTTTGATGGCGAGGTCCTTGCATATTTCTTCTTCAATTATTGTTTCTTCCTCTTACTCTGAACAAGTTTTTGTTGTTGCTTTTTGATGATTATTCACTTCTTACACTTTTTGCTCTTGCTACTCTCTGCCTCTACACCATTCAAATCTCTTAATGATTCCTTTCCATCATAATTTCCAACTGCTTTCATGCACTTGTCTCGCAATGTATCTTCTCCTCTTACATCAATGGCATCCACCATTAATCTTTCTCTTCTTTTCTCATCTTTTGCATGTTGCTTCCAACCCTTTCTTTTCTCAGCTCTCTCTTCGCAGCTCTCCACATCGATCTCATAACATTTCTGTCCTTCCGTCCAATCTCCTTTTATAATTCCAACACCACTAGGATGAGGAAATTTTATACACTGATGATATGTTGACGCTACACCCAGAATGTCATGCAACCATGGTCTTCCAATCAATGCATTGTAAGGGGATTCCACATCGACCACACAGAACAGAATATCAGTAGACAATCCTTGCAGAGGTATCCTCATATGCACTTCTCCTTTAGGCTTGTTTGTTGTGCCATTGAAACCATATATCTTGTATGTTGAAGGTATCAATTCTGCATCCTTTCCCCCATAGTCTTGTAAGTATGGTAAAAGAGGATGTTTACTGAGCTTCCAAGATCAATCAATATTCTCGTTAATCGCCCAAAGAATTCTCTCGCTTCATCGTCTTCGCCATCTACTGGGTTTTGGATTAATTTCCAATTTTACAACCAATGGATTGTCGTGCGTCTCTTTGCCTTCAGAATCTCTTCGCGTTGAAAGAAATAATCTGCATTTGCCACTCTTTTAAATCGCGACATCTTCGCAATGTTCATCACTTCTTTATTATCAACATCCATCGCAAAAAACCTACTGAGAGTATATTATCATGAAAATCCTCAATTGTGCGATATGAGTGAACAATGGAGTTACAAAATAAATTTTTAGCTTTCGCCCCAACTTCTATTACGAATGTTTCTTTTCCTTTTGTTGAATTTGTTCTATGCATTTCTGGCGGTGGTGGTAATGGCTGAACTTTCCCTTCACTTTTTAGAAAGTGATTCAACTTCCCTTGATCGATCATTCTAAGGATGATTCTTTTTATGTTTCTGCAGTCATTTGTCAGATGTCCATGAAAACGGTGGTAAGAGCAAAATTCATGACTTCTATCACTTGGTGGTGGTTCAATCCCCATGTTCCATGGTGCGGGTATGTTTTCCATCAGGAGTATAGCTTCCCAGATTTTTTCCACACTAGTATTCAGTGGTGGCATCTTGATTTCTTCCCATACTACTCTATGACGTCGCTGCCCTCCATGATAATTCTGTTTTTGACTTCCATAGGTTTCTTGCGAGTGATCAAGTCTCTGAATTTTGTTATTGCCGCCACGGTTGTAGTAATTTCTTTCTCTTTCAAACTCTTCTTGATCTCGGCTTCCCATGGATACTAACTTTGGCTGTCCATCATCTACCACTCTCTCTTGTTGCCCTTGCGAGGTACTCGCCACTGTGTGTATTAATCTGGGTAGCAAACTTGCATTCGGGGCATTTGAACTTGTGTTCGCAATCGGGTACGACTCCACCTCATTTTGCCTTTCTTCCAAAGCAATATATTCCTCTTGCAATTCTCGCAGCTCCGTCATCGTGATTGTATTCTTGACTCTAAAAATTTGGATATATAGCAGATTGGTTGCGAACATAGCGTTTATAAATGATAAAATGAGATATCTTTCATCTACTCTTCCAGCCATCTCGCTACACATCGTCTTCCATCTCACAGTTAGGTGTCTTAAACTTTCGCCAACCCTTTGTTTTAGCCCAAATACATCTTCAATTCCTGGTCGCGAGGAGTTGTTACTTATGTAGGCCCCCAAGAATATAGCTTGTAGATGGTTGAATGACGTGATGGTGTTTCTTGGTAAACCTTCAAACCACTTCAGTGCTTCTCCTGTTAAACTTGATGCGAAATATTTGCACAATATAGCGTCATGACTTTCCCATTGTAACATACATCTTACATACGCTTTGATGTGTTGTATTGCGCAAGTTGTTCCATCAAAAATGCTGGTTAACGCAGGTAAATTGCATTTTGGGGGTATCCCACCTAACTGCACTTCTAAAGTAAAGGGGGTTTTTGCAGCTTCCTCGATTGCCTCATCCAATTGTCTTCTTCCTCCACCTCCTCTATTGTTCAACATTCCTCTCATCTCCGCCAATTCTCTTAAAATTTGTTCATTTACCTCAGTGTTCGGATTCATTGGTATTTTTAGTTCTGTTTCTCTCCTTCTGCGTTCACGCCTATCTTGGTTTTCTTGTTCAACATTCTCTTCTCTTCTTTCTCTGCGACTTTCTCCTTCATCTCGTTCGCGAATGTGCACACCATTGTACCTATCGTTTTCTCTTCTTGGTTGTCTACCAATTCTCCTTTGTACTCTTTCATATTCTTTGTTAATATTTCCATTGTTGCGATTTTGCTCGCGCCTTCTTTCTCGATTGTCATGATTGTTCTGCCGAACTGCTTCTTCCAATTCCTGTTCTTCCATTTCTCGCTCTCAATCTTTCCCTCTCGCGAGATAAACGTGCTTGTTCAATATAATGTTTTTCAATGTCATCTTCAATTTCCTTTTGTTTCCTTCGTGTCTCTCTCCCAAGTAGTATTCTTCTTCCTTCTTCTTGATTTTCTTCATTAATTGGATCATTCTGCCCTTGACGTTGTCTATTTTCTTGATTTCCATCATTTTGACCATTCTGTAGATCTTCAGGACGTGGAATATAATGATTTTATACTACTTCTCTTCCTTCACGACCTCCTTCGCCAGAACTTAATTCCCTTTCCAAATTTTCTTCATTAACTTTTCTGCAGGTAATGTTTCTGTGAAGATTCTTGACCTGATATTATTTCTCGATCTTCTATTTTGCAGCCTCCTATTTTCCATCCTTAATTCGTGGTTTTGCCTCGTTAAATTTGCGCGTTCTTCTGCTTCTAGACGTCTTTCTTCATGTATTGTTTGTCTCAACGTTTCTAATGCTACAATTTCTTCATTCCTATGAGCTGTTTCTCCCATTTCTTCTCGATTTCTCTCCTCTTGTCCACTATTTTGCACTTCTTCTATTTCTTCCATAAAATCTGATATCCATGTATGCACGCTCACTCTATCATAATCGATTACTCTATTTAGTGCTGGTTGAATTGGTGGTTGAATCGGTGGTTGAATTGATGGTTGAATTGGTGGTTGAATTCGTCCTTCTTCTCTATCTCTTGCATTTATCCTTGATGGTTCACCTACTTCATTTCTCCTTTCTCCAACTAATCTCCCACTTCTCCTTACGATCGTTGGTTGTTCTGATGCATTCTTTCTTCTAGCCATTTCTCAATTTTAGTAACTTGTTAAAAATTATTCGAAATTTCTTTTTTGTTACACCTGATTCTTCCAATTCACAAGGTTGATCTTCTACTCATTCCCTGTTTCTAGCGCATATGTAGTTGCAGGAAATCCCACACTACACCCCTCACTAGAATTTGCTCAATTAACACATTAGAAAGTGATTAATTATATACTTTTATTGATAATCTTATCGAAATGTTTACAAGGATAGATAAATCAGATCTAAAGAAATTACAATCACTCTAGATTTTCTCTCTCCTCCTGACTTGCTCAACAATTCAAAAAGAACTCTCTCCATAACAGACTAACTCAACCCTTTATATAAGGTAATACACAGTGGATGACAGCTAAGCTGTCCTTTATTTTCGGGAATAACTCGCGAAGTGTCGCGAGTGTTATAAACATTTTTCCTTGCGACACTCCTAAATTTTTCCAAGTCTTTACACTTTTCTCACGTTCTGGCTTTCGTCATCTAATGGGTCATTTAAATCACTTCCTTGCGATGCCTTCGCAACGTAGTTGTTTATTACTCTCTCAAAATACTGATGTCGCGATATTCTGCTCCTACACCTTTACTGTTTAGAATACGAACCAAAGGAATTGTTCCAGTGCGTGCACTTATTGAATGTCGGAAGCGCATGGATACTGAAGAAACTAGGTGAACTATAGGTTTAGTTGCTTGGTCTCAACTATGCAAAGTTAGGTTGATTTTGTATAGCGGCTTAATCCTGGACTAGGTCCCGGGGTTTTTCTGCATTTGTTGTTTCCTCGTTAACAAAATCTCGCCGTGTCTTTTACTTTTGTTTTCCGCAACTATAATTGTTTTTATTATAATTTAAAGTAAATTACACAAATGTTAACTCCGTATTACTTGATAGTGATCCCATAGAGTTTGGTTAAGTCCGAACCTATTATCAAGTAATCACTCTTTGATTGTTGTATTATCTCGATCTCGTATCCATAGACGATCACACAAAGTGTGAATACCGATTCGTTGTATTGTCTCGACTCAGTCCATAGACAATCACTTTCGGTAAGGGGACTTATAGGTGGAAAAGTTTTAGATTGAGGTATATTTGGGTACCCTCGTCTTTTCACAATCTGTCTCACACAGAAAAGTCTATATAAATCTGTCTCCCACAAAATTCCTAGAAGTTTTTGTTCTATCTTTTGATAAATCAAGGTGAACAGGAACCGATTGATATATCAGACTTATATTCCCGAAAAACAGCCTAGAAATATCAATCGCCTCACAATAATCTTAATCGTATGGTAACGAAACAAGATATTGTGGAATCACAAATGATGGGACGAAGATGTTTGTGACTACTTTTTATCTTGCCTATCAGAGAATAAATCTCGAGCAAATCTTAGAGAAGATAGTACTCAATACGATAGAAAACAACAAGATCAGAACACGCAACTACAGAGAAATAGTTGGCTATGGCTTCACAATCCCAATGAAGTCTTCAAGACGTTAACCTACAGGGTTTCGTGAAAAACCTAAGGTTAAAGGGGAATCGACTCTAGTTGCAACTAGTATCACACATGAGGTGTGGAGATTAGGTTTCCCAGTTGCTAGAGTTCTCCTTTATATACTCTTCAAATCAGGGTTTGCAATCAATGCTACCTTGGTACAAATCATTCAATATTCACCGTTAGATGAAAACCTGATTAGACTCAAGATAATATCTTTCAACCATTAGATCGAACTTAGCTTGTTACACACAAATGAAAAGTGACTTCATTTAGATATGGGTGACCGTACCTAAACGTGTGCACCTTATTGGATCAATAATAGTTAGCCGAAGTTAGCCATATGAACACTTTCATATCAACCATATTCATCTTAACCATAACTAGTTCAAGTGACTCAAATGAAAATAGTTTTAGAGTTGTTCAATTGTTTATATTCTCATAGAAGTATACAAGACACGATTTTTGCAAAATTGTTTTGATTCACTCGAATGAATTCATGAACATTATAGCCACGGTTTGCAAAAGATTGCATTCCTTATTATATAAATGTATTAGTTCATGAACAGACTGATTTTAGAACATAACCCACTCAAGTATGAAAAACGGGTATGCATACCTAAGTAGCCGGACTTGGACTGTGTTGGTCAGTTGTAGATGGGGCAAAACAAGTTGATGGTTTTTACAGAATTGAGGAGACGACCGTGCGGAGGAAACTCCTTGAACCGGGCGAACTGTTAAACCTCATACAGATGCACTGCAAGAAGGGAGTGCTTTGAATTCGAGAGATCAATATGTAGTACTCCGGCCTAAACTAAGACAATGTCCGTTCCATTGTAAATTCGATCACAAGAGAGGATGGGTCGATCTGTAGGAGGTAAGCTGAGAAATATGTAAGATCAATGGTAATCGAAGATCGTAGGTGTGTTGTGTATTCTGAAAATAAGATAAGTTCTCAATGATTGAATTTTACTCTATTGAGAGTAATTGCTCAGACGTTGAGTTGTTGATCTCGTGTTGTCTGTTTGACGTAAAATTGTCCTCCTTTCAATCATGATTCAGAGACTTATTTATATTGCTAGAATTGTAAACACCATGATACCATAAAGTGTGGCAGTTGATGGAATCAAAGAGTAGAGAAGTGGAAATCGTGCTAAAACCAGTTTCTCAACGTGCGGAGACTTGGTTGATTTTCCATCCACTACTTTGTTAACTCCTCCAATTGATTGCACGACTTGCTCAAATTCTCATCGTGTGTATGAACACATGTGTCGTAGACCGCCAGACCAAAACCCTAGTTAATATCCCCCATGTGACACGATTGATGCCTCGTGATTGTGGAGTCTGCAAGGCAGACGTGTACTTAGTTAGTCAGTTGCTGACTTCATGGGAAGATGAGTCCTTATATTGTTGAGTCGAATGTGATTCGAAAATGTTCTGAGACTCATGAATTGAACATGTCTGTTGAGACAGAGATATAATTCTCAAGTAAATGTTGATATTTAAGGTGAGCAAATATTGCTCATTCGATGAATTTTGAATATTGATAGTTGTACCAATATTCCTTGGTTTGAGCAAATATTGCTCGTGTGATGAATAATTGGTAGTATGACCAAATAAAGTATTAAATCAGGATACTGGCAACTAAACCGAGTATAATTAATAAAATGTTGATCATGAGATCAATGTAAAATTATTAGCGTTTGAATCTGGAATTATGAACCTTGGACTCAAAACCCTAATTTGATAAATTGATGATTTATTGAAAATAAACCACAGAGTGAAGGAGGGACCGGCTACACGGGATGATAGATCGACCATGTAGCGCCCAGATGCTCAAGTGAGCAAAAATATACCAAAGTCTCTTAAAGACCAGTTGGTGAAAGGATGACTAAATGCTGGTTTAATCATTTATTAAAATAATGCTCGTCTGAACCTTAGGTGATAAAACCTAATTAATCATGAAGATATGAGGGACCGACCAAGGGGTCATGAAACCGGCCCTGGGTGGTCACGGGATTGAATAACGATCGTTTCATGAAGTTCCAAATTGTTTGGAAGAGTTTGAACCTAATATGAATAAATTAGGTCAAATGATGAAAATATATGGGATCGGCCTCTTGCAATCCAAAGAGCCAACCTTGGTCAGTCAAGATAGTATGCTCGCGTCACCGAAGTGTTCGTGTCTCAGTCCTGAGAATTTTGATATTTTCTGATGTGCGTTTGAGCAATCATATGAAGAAATCAGGGATTTTTGCTGAAACTGAGGAAACTTCATGAGATGAAGGAAAAATAATAATAAAATGAAGGAATCATGAAGTATGGGACCGGCTATGGCCAAGGCATGGCCGGACGGCTAATGAGCCCGATCCATAGCATTTCCCTAATTTTATTATATTATTTCATGATTTTATGGAAATATCATAAAATCAAGGAGTTTGTTGAAACTAAGGAGTTTTGTTGAAGTGAAGGAGTTTCCATGAGTGAAGGAAATAAATAACATTAATAATAATAAAATAAGGGCGTATGGGACCGGCTTGGGCATGGTCTGCCGGCTAGGGCCCGGTCCCGTGAGTTTTCCCTAATTTTATGTATTATTTGATGATTTGAAGGAATTTTCATAATTTGAAGGAAATATTAAGAAATCAAGGAATTTCATGGGATCAAGGAAATATAAAAAAAATATTGATAAAATAAGGGGCGCGTGGGATCGTCTAGGGCATGACCGGCCGGCTAGGGCTCGGTCCCACGAGTTTCCCTAATTTTTATTATATTTCATGATTTGAAGGAAAAACCATGAAATTAAGGAGTTTTCATGATATTAGGGAAATAATAATAAAATAATGAGGAATCATGAGGTGTGGGATCGACCATGACTAGGACATAGACGGCCGGCTAGTAGACACGGTCCCACGACACCTTTCTTAATTTTATACTATTTCCTTGATGCGAAGGAAACACCATGAAACTGAGGAGTTTCCTTAAAACGAAGGATATTTGTTCAAATGAAAGGATTTTCATAAGATCAAGGAAAATAATAAAAAGTATGATAAAATATAAAATTGGGCATGGGACTGGTCACGACATGACCGACCTGCCGGTGGGCCCAGTCCCTCAGCGCCTTGGTTAATATTTTATTATTTTCTTTCCTATTTTGCATAGGTTCATCGTCTCGTCGTATTTTGAAATACTCATTTGTGTATTCAGGTGCTTGTTAGTGCATTATTGTCGAGTACAACTGCACCATTTTGGTCGGGGCTTACTCGAAGGTAGCTCAGATTCCCGTGTGTTGAATACTTATTGCTAACCCATGGAATTCTGCTGGGAAGAACCATGAATTGAAGTAATGAATTATTATGGAAAACATAGAATATTTTCCAGGGATTCAGTTAATGAATCTAATGATTTAGGAATAATGAATTGATGGCTCTATACTAGTACGATCGTCTAGGAGCATTAATTATTCATGAATTTAGTGATCATGAGCTTGTTGAAGCGTCATATTTCTTTTATATAGTCAGGGAAAACATTGTTAAATCCTGAAGACGTTATTGCTCTATACTAGCAGGCAAGCTGTCTAGGAGCCGTCCAATCTTTCGATTCTATATAGAAGTAATTACTGAAATTGCTCAGTATTCATGAGATATGCTGTTTCCTCAGCTGAGAGACTACATATCTATATATACTTTGAGAGACAGAATTCTCAGTCAGAGATTCTTGTGACATGAGCTTTCATGCTTTCGATAAGAGACATGAGCCTTGATACTCATCTGATTGCTGGATCAAGAGCACATATAATTATGGGTTTACGATTTTATCCCTTGTCTAAAATTCACCATCTACATTAAGTCCCCTGCTTAGTGAGGAACAATTATGTTCCTCAGTCACCACTGAATGGTGATTTTCCGGTTACAAACAATGTAAGCAATTGAACTTAGTCTAAGATAAGACCTTACCGGATTTTTGATAGTACGAGCAAACCACGTCTTGAACGAAGATTCCAGTGGCATGATAGAGCGTCGCCTAATGATCATGAATTGGTGTTGAACAACTGATTTTGATGACGAGACCTTGGTCGTTTTAGGATTCATGGGCCGGGCCCAATAAGGAAATCCTTGTGAGATTAGGTTTTGGAAATAAAATTTGATATAAAAGGGAATTAATCCCTTTTTTTTTTAATTTCTTTCCCATGATCGACCACCTTCTTCCTCCCTTCACCACCTTCACGTTAGAGCACAGTAGAAAAATTTCGCCGGAACTGTTGCCGCCGTCCAACCGTCAGATCACCGTCCGGCCATATTCCGGCCGGCGCCGACCAGGTACGTGAAGTTTTTTTTTTTTTGCTGCTTTCATGAGTTTCATGAGTTGTTCATGCCTTGATCATGTTGAATTTATATACACATGCATGTATGAATGTGAGTTTTGTAGAAAACACTTGTTTTTAGAGAACGTATGTTCGTTCGGTCGTTAGTTTGAGAAACTATTAATAATCCCTGGCCTAGGAGAGATTTTTTTCGAAATAGACCTGCGTCCAGTGATAAAATTTTGTTTATGAGCTTTCATGAAAACCAAAACTTTACCTTAAACCATTTGAATTTTCATAAAATCGAAATAAACCCTCGTTTCGAAGACAAACGATAGTACGAAGGAAAAAAAAAAGTTTTTTTTTATAAAACCGTGACCTGTTCACGGATATATTCTTTTTTTGATGAAACCGTGGAATATCCTCGAAAATTTCGTTTACATGAGCCTTGCTCATATCAAAATTTATTTACGTGAGTAAATCACGTTTTATTTATATATATATATTATTTTCTTTAAAAATCAAAACTAGAGTTTTGTGTAATCATTAGAAGCAAACAATTATTTATGATGAAATAATGTTTTAGTTTTCATAATCCCATGGTGAATGTTCACGCAGTAGAAATGTTCATGATTTTATGAAAATTTGAGTTTTGCTCGTACTGTGTAGGTTTTGAAGAAACGAACAGTTTTGAAGTGCTGACTCTAATATCGCAATCACTATGTCAGTGGAATTGTAAAGAGGTAAGAGTTAGGATTACCATTTTTGTAGTGGATTTATTATCAGCATATCTATAATTTTGTGCTCCTGGTTCTAGAAAATGGTGACTTCCAACAGCGGTGATTATGATTATAGCTATTCTTCCATCTCTTCTGAAGAGGATTCCAAAGTTTCCGCAGCCAAATCACGAGCTAAGATGAATCGTACTAAGAGAACAAAGCCTGGCGCCCCTCTCAATGACCTTAGAGTTACTTATGCTGAGCTCTGGAAGAGAAAAGTCGAGGATGACATGACGGATGATCATCTCCGAAGAAGGGACCGAATTCGGCGCAGAGTACTAGCAGCTGAGGAGAAACTTCGATCTCGAGCTGACGGTGTACCCTCTGATTCTGATGCTTCGGAAGATGAAACCGTGTGGGTGCCACGAGATGTCAAGATTAAGCCGGATCAGCTTACCAGGGATATTAAGAAACTTTTCAAAGGTGACCTTGAAGCTGAGCGTGAAAATAAGGAGTACTGGGATTCTAGCGATCCTGAGATTCATCCAGACTTCGTCAATGGCCCTGATAGTAATTCTGATGAAGAATTTGAAGAGGACTCTGCAAAAGACGACGATGACGAATCGACAAATATGATGAATCCGATGAGTAGTCTTGCTCCTGATGTTGTTTAGACATTTGAATGCCCCCTTTTTTTTAATCTTCATAGTAGATATCTCTTTGATGATCTGAACAGCTTCTCTTCAGAATTAGGATTTTCTTTTGAATGAGAAACCCTTTTATTAATGTTGATTCTTTCCGAATTGAATGAAATAGACCAATGTTCATGCTCCAAAATTCATCATGATCCCTTTCGGCTTTCCTTGGTGATTTCCATTTGTGGAAAATACTAAGATATGTTGCATGGGCTGAGAAAACACGCGCCATACACAAATCCGTGTGGTTTTCTGACTGTGTCTAGCTTTTATCAGTCCCCATTAATTTTTCCTCCGCATCTCCATTATTGACCTTGTTTGAATCTTAGGGTTTCAGTAAAACCCAAATCGAATGACTATCCGTAGAAGATAAGAATTCACCGTATCTTGTATATATCTCCAAGACTTAGGGTTTAGCATTTATGAAAATATTTCTTCCATTCCCGAGTCAGTTTCATCGTGCAGAGGAAATTTCGATTATCATACCTTTTCATCGCTATGTCCAGCAGTAGTATTTCTTCTCGAAATGAACCTCAGTCGAAGCATGAAGTAGAAGCGTCTGTCTGAGTAAGTTGTGTATTTTTCTTCATCTCCGTTTGATCAGAGTTATTGATCATAGGAAAATGATTTGTTGCAGGATAATCAGAAGAATCCATCTTCTTCTCATAATTCAAGACCCAAGCGGACTGTTAGAGCCCCTGCCCGGTATAGGTCAACTCATGCTGAAGTCGGCACATCTGTGAGTAATTCTATGATTTTTTGAGTGGAGTATTATTCAACGGTTTTATCCAATCTTCATATGAAATTAACACTTCTTCACTGCAGGTTGATGTGCATGTTGTTGTTGATGCTAAAAAGAGAAGGAATTGGAAGTCTGCGACTGATGATGACGACGTCGACAAAAACTCTACCAACTCCTTGGAGACTGGAGTTAGAATTCACTACCCAACAGCTGGACTCCCATTTGAGACTCCCATGATTAACAATTTCCCGGGTAATGAAATAGTTTGCGGCTTCATCGTTCCCAAATGTCACGTATCTTTGTATACCAAGATCTGGAGACGATACGATCACATTGCCACTACTGAGGTGTGAAGAGGCTTCTTGCCGACCCTCCTGACTGCAGTCGCCTGGGTTTTACCAATCATTGAAGAGATGATGGAGACTAATCTGCGAGATGTTAAGAATCATGAACTTCAGAGATGGGATGACATGATATCGAATTGCGAGACCTTGCGGTTCAATGTAAGTTGGGTTCGCCGTCGACTTGATATGATCAAAGTTGACATGGCAGCGGCCGCTGCTGAAGCAATTTCCACCACAATTTCTTTTTTGGAAGAGGAGAAGGCACTTGCCTTGGAGTCGGCGAGTTGAGAAAGTTGTCCAGGATTTGAAAGTGAAGACCAAGAACTTTCAAAACAAGCTTGACATGGTTGTCTATTTGCTGGATGGTTTACTCTGAATGAGCATTTATTATTGTTGTTTTTCGAATAGGTTTAGGATTTTTCTTAGGTAGAATAATTGATCATGACATGAGGAAATTTTGTTCATTTATGAAATGTTTAATGAACAAAGGATTATTTTGCACGCTCTTTGGAGGAATATAAATTACATTCTGTAAATGCTTGAAATGATGAAATGGTGAAAAGGTAATCGTTTTCTATGGATCAGGCGTAATATGCTTTAATCCATTTACCGTTGATTATATTTCCTTCCACTTCTCCATCAATATCTAAGATTTTGTAATATCCGTTGGATACTGCCTTGATAACTACATATGGCCCTTCCCATTTCGGAGAGAACTTGTGAGAAGACATGTCTTATTGAATGTGCTTTGCAGTCTTTAATACCAGATCCCCTACTTAAAATGTTTGAGGTCTTACCATTTTGTTGTAGGATCTGGAGATCCTTTGTTTGTAGGTTTCTACGTATTTTTCCACCTTATTGAGTTGGACACTTCGGGTTCATCCCATTGTACTCCACTGGATATTGCAATCCTTGCTGAAGGAATTTTGATTTCTGCCGGCAGTATGGCGTCGGCCCCATATACGAGATAATATGGTGAAGTCACGATCGAGCTCCTTGGCGCGGTTCGATAAGCCCATAAAGCCATAGGCAATTATTCATGCCAGTTTCGAGGATTATCATGAATTGTTCGGCTGAGAATTCGGATCAAAGTTTTGTTGGTGCTCTATGCTTGTCCATTTCCTTGGGGATAATACGGTGTGGAGAAAACTTGTTTGATGCCGTATTCCTCGAGCAATTCTGTCACGTGCTTGTTGGCAAAAGGAGTTACATTATCAGTGACAATGTGTTTAGGAACACCGAATCTACATATTATGTGTTCTTTAATGAAGGCTGCAATCGTGACTCCAGTGGTGCTTCGAAGAGGAATATCTTCAACCCATTTGGTAAAATACTCAGTTGCAGTGAAGATGTATTCATGCTGCTTCGAAGATGCTGGATTGATTTTCCCGATGATATCCAGTCCCCAGCTATAGAAAGGCCATGGACTATTCACAAGATTCAATGTGAGACAAGGAGTGTGAATGAGATTACCATGGACTTGGCATTGATGACACCTCTGAACGTGCGCAGCTGCATCGTCTTCCATGGTCGGCCTATAATATTTCTCATGAATCTGGAGAAATAATTTCCTTTTTCCTTGATGTTCTCCATCATGCATCTCCTTCAAAATTGTTGGGATTTCATGCTCAGCTAAGCATCTCAGCAAGTTTCCACCAAAGCTTTTGCGGTATAAGATTCCATCAAGAAATAAAAATATTTTAGCTCTCTGAATGAGTTTAATTGTTTCTTTCTTTTCCAACGGCAACTCATTTCCCGGAGGTACTTGATGTAGGGTTCCCTCCAGTCCCCAGTGTGATGGGCTGTTAGAGCTTCTAAGTGATGAGGAGGCGTCTGACAATTGAGACATGACTTTTACAGAATTATTGATTGAGCCTCCATGGAAGGCCAATAGTATCCCATTCTTTGAAGCTTTCTCAAACTGTTACCACCACTGCGTCTGTCCATGATTTCTTTATGTATGCATTTGAGTTGTTCGTCCGCTTCGTCGTTTCCAAGGCATCGTGATAAGGACCCATCAGAGTTTCGATAGTATAACGCTCCGTGAAGCAAGAAATAATTCTTTAATTCCTTGAGACTAACTTTACCTTCTGAAAGAGAACTGCTCAATTCATGAATAATCGGTGCTCGCCAATCATTGCTCGCTGTCGTAAGCGACACAAATATAATTACACTTTCTTACTACTCAAAATATAAATATAGCAAGGGCAAGAAAGGATCGATCCCACAGAGAGGTCTAGGTTGTCGAATTGTTATGGTTTCCTATATAAAACACCCGGAAGAATTTCTGATTGTGTAAATAAAAATAAACGAAAAGCAAATAAACAAAACACGCAAATCAAGAATGTGAAAATATTGGATAAAGGTTTCATCTTCAATTGTAAACAAGTTTATGAATATATGAATAGAATTCGTATTTAATCTCGCTATCATCAAAAGCCATGGAATACCTTATTGCAAGAATACTCCGTAATTTCCAAAGTTATCAACACACACATTAGGGCTGCGTATGTGAAATCTACCTAAAGAATAACCTAACGCCTTGCGCTAATCAAGTTCAATTCCTAGAGCATTAAGTTTTAAAATAGGCTAATCAATGCAATTGAAATACATTGCGCAAACAATTCGAACAAAGGTCAATTTCTACATATGACTACGAGGATGTATCACTACAACCTAGAATCATATCATGCTACTCGTATTCAAGGTTATCGCTCGATGAAAACCCTAAAATAGCTATAGATATGGATGTGAGTTCAATCAATTCTAGACTCGACTAAACAAACATTCAATCATATTGCAATCCATCAATCATGCAATTATTGTAACCCGTAGAAATCAAACGATAATATTGAGAGAAAACTAATTCATAAAAATCATAACTTGGTTGCAAAATCCAACTACATCTTCAACCAATAATAAAAACTTAGTTCATATTCATGGAGTTCATCACAAGAAGAAAGAGAAAAGACTTCATGGTGTAAACCCTAGAACACCGGGTAGAGGCAAAAGAATAGAATAAAACGTCGTATATCCTCCCAAATTGTGCCTAGGCTTCTCTATATATAGAGTTTTATAACCTCCTCTTGAAGAAACTAGGAAACCTCGCAAAAATTGGAAAGAGCACCTCCTTAGGAATTGTGTCCCGTGCATCGAACCCCGGTTGAAAGTAGTTGCCAAACTCGCCACAATTCCTTAACATAAGTCACTGCCAAAACTGGCCGTGAGAATTTTCAAAACAGCTAATGGGCTCGAGTCAAATGACAACGTCCATTACATTTCATTAGCCTTTCGGAGTATTTGCTGTTGTAGTTCCATGGAACTGACAACACTTTCTTCTTTTCTTCCTTCTCAAACTCCGTTCATGCTCCAACTCCCTTCTTGGTTTCTCGAATTCTACACAACCGCAACACCTAGTCTCGTTCTCCTCCTTCACTCAACAAACCCAATATCTCTCTCGAGTTCCATGCTCTCATTGCTATCGTCTCTGTTAAGTTTCATCACACCTCGCATTTCAACAACAACAAATACTCGAGCCAAACCCATATATACTTCTCTAACAATGGCAACAACGACTCCATCGATTTCTTTCTCACCGCCATTATCCGCCGCCATCACTCGAGCTGAACTCCAGTGGCTTTCATTCTACTAGCAACCCAATTCCTCCAACTCGCGATAACATCCCATTGAATCAAACCAAAGCTCATTACCATCTCGGCCATTCTCGAGTATCAACTAACGCTCCTAATCTTCTCCATCGTTAACGGAAGCAGTTCTCATTAATCATCTCCTCCCCTTTTTCTCGCTCCGAAACTCATGGCTTCACCATCTCGTCTTTGTTTTGTCGCTCTCAAGTCTTGTCCAAAACTCGAGACGCGTTTTTCTTTCCCGACTTCTACTTGTTTGAATAGCAGCCAACACTCTTCACGGCAGTTCACAAAGAAAGCATCGGTTCCTAATCAAACACCAAGCCAGACACCTTGTTCTTCTCGGTTCATTATCAACACCATAACCACAACCTGCGGAAGAACCATCTCCATTGTCTTCTCGTATTTCCATCCGTGTAGAATCTTTCGATACTCTTTGACTCGAGCCGCACCACGGCTAGCCAGCAAAGAAACCCTTTCCACTGTGAAAGCTCGGCACAAGACAAAACGATAACTCCGTATCATCCCCGACCGCTTCTCCTCTTCGCAAATATTCACCGTATGTTTCGTTCTCTGTCGATACTAGAGCTTCATTTACAATGGCAGCAAACCCATCTTCTTCTTACCGTCCTCGTTCAAAGACCATCGTGATCATCATGAGCTTCTCCATCATCCTGTTGTACTCGAGCTTTTCCATATCCATCGGGCCACCAAAGATTTGATCATACTCAAGCATTACCTCCTGCAAGCCACAGCATCATCTCGCCTTTGAGTTCTCGAGTTCACTTCATCATCTGTTCTTCTTTCCTCTCGTCAACAGCCCCATTTCACGAGCTCAACCGCCATGGTTGCAGTATCAACAACCTCCCCTTTTATGCCACAACAACAGCACCACCAGTCCACAGGCAACCACCAACGATCCATCACCATCGCAGACCATTCTTGGTCACTAGTCTTCATTCTCAACGGCCATAATAATTACGGTCATCGCTAATGTAGTCAACTCGCCTATCATCCCTATCGAAAAACTGGTCGAGAAGAAGATGATGCATGTGATTCGCATGGCGGTGTAATAGTTTACATTCATTAACTGTCGTCTTGCAAGATCGACGGTTCATTAATTTTCGTGGTCTGCTCCGAGTAGAAACAATGGGCGCCATTATAACTTCGTGTATTCAAAAACCACACACCTTTGACTTCCTTCAAATGCCCATAAAATCTTCATACGATGTCGGAATGACTCCGTTCTTTCGCCATTGTCTTCACCTTCTCGTCCTCTACACAATGAAAAGTAGAAATCTTGTATTTGAACGAATTCCAATTGGTCTTTTTGCTCCAAATGACTCCATTGCACCTAATAAACTCAAAAGCACACATAAGATACATAATTTACAAGAAAACTCGCAAAGAAAGCATAAATACTAGATATTAAATACGATTGTATTCTACACCTATCAGATTCCCCCACACTTAGACTTTGCTAGTCCTCGATCAAATTAAACAAAACAATAAAATACAACAACTCCGTGTCGTCGAGGCTACGGTTAATTTTAGCATAAATAACAAGCCTTTAAACCCCTAGGTGTCCCTAGTGGACGAGTTATAGTCTCGTGAAGGTTTACTAGAGATATACCTACAAAACCTATATTTCAAACTCCGTCTATTCATGACAAATCAATGAACGAATCCAAATTGACTACGGGAGGAGGTACCTTGCAAATTCAATTCAATTATTAGTAAATAAACTCTAATTAGATAGTCGAACAAGCCACAATACTGGAAACTAACAAACCACAATCACAATGAAAAGATTAAGAAGATGGATATAGATGTAGATGTTGGCGAATATTCACAAGTGTTCGATGTTTCCCATATCCAATCTCAAGGTCACCGCTAAGATGAACCTATTCCTATTGGATTGAGCTACTTAGTCTTGAATGCTACATCAAATCAATTGGCATATACAAGGGAACCAAGAGTGACTTTATTCAACACAATAATATATTTTTTTTTTTTTTTTATGATTGGATCCAATCGGATCCAATTTCTCTTTTTTAGACGGCATGATTAGATCTTTTGGATCCAAGCGCATGCTTCTTGTCGCAAGTACATGATAGTTGCCTTGGATCCTGCATTCCACGCTTGTTTAGGCGACGGAGACAGGGACTACGTTTCACACATACTGCTATTCCCAAGTGTCTTTTTATTCCGTTTTGGTCTAATTGATCGGTCCTTTTTTTTCTTTTCTTTTTCAATTTTTTTTTTTTTTTTTTTTTTTTTTTTTTCAATTTTTTTTTTTTTTAGTAACTCAACCACTCTATTTCATCCTAGCAGTAATAACACGTCGATATTTAGTGACCCACCAAAGCACTTAGAGAACAATAGATAAATATGGAAAAATAAAAATAGAATGCGATATGGTGATATTCCGAGATATGGTAACAACTATCATGTTAATTTGTGATTTCTGAGCTATCTTCTTCCCTTTTAGTTAATTAGTTCCTCAACTCCTTCATTCAACATGGTTCCATCCACTAATGGTGTCAAAAACAAACTATACAAACATATAATGCTCCCCCACACTTAAACTTCACATTGTCCTCAATGTGTAAAACCGAAAGTTCTGAATTCTGACGTAACAGCAGATAAAACGCAAAAACTGTGCAAATTGGTAAGGAATTTGGAAAAACTCCATTTCACAAAAGTTGTTCACCTACGTGTTTTCTACACAGTGTCAAAATTTCACAGTGTTTTGATAAACGGTCTGACAGTTATGGTCTCTGGACTGAACTACGCGCAGTCTGAAATTTTCTGATTTAAAAGGTATTCGTCATAATTCTCTTCTAAGATAGATTACGGACTCAATGAAATTAAACATAGGGATGCAAATATGATATAAAAACAGTAAAAAAAAAAATAATAAATAAACGAAACAAAAATAAAAAGAAAAAAGGATAAGAGATACAAAACCGGTGGGTTGCCTCCCACTAAGCGCTTGTTTTAAAGTCGACGGCCCGACTTAGCTTCTTGTAAGATTCATTCCCCATACACCAATAATCTGAAAAGTTGGGGATCCTTCCATAGAACCTGTTTTGGAAACACTAGCTTCACAAAAATATTAGTAATATAAAGCAAAAGTGAAGCTATTAACCGATAAAAGCTTCCCCCACACTTATTCTTGTCCACACTTGGAAGTGTATAAAGAATATAGGAGTCGGGTACTTCTACGGTTTCTTGGTCCAAAACCTGCATAGTATGAGAATCAAGTTTCTCTAATGGCGGAAAACGAGAAACAAAGTCATTCAACAATATTCTCGAAGCACATACATTCAAACCAATAAGAGGTAAAGGAGAAGAAACAATAGGCAAAGGGTTAGATAAACCTTGCACGATCTCTTGTATCATGGAATCCTCTTCATCCTTAAAAACTCAAGTGAATTATTCACCTCTTTTATATCATGGTCCTCTATCAAACCTTGCAACCATTCTTCAACCCCGTTTCTGCCTTAACCATAGTCTCGACATAAACATCATCATTACAATCATGCACAAGCTCAATTGGGTCTTCCATAATATTGGTCATAACGGTCTCATTCTCAACATACTCCTCTTTATTAGACTCACACCTTGTTGCAAAGAAGTTGTGTAACACACTAGTTTCATCATATTCAATTACCTTTTGAATAGGTGGTTGATCATTATAAAGATCAATAATTGAGTCAACTACACTAATGTCATCAAATATCTCCAAAGGTTGGTCCTTTTTAACACATTCATCTTCGTCTTCATCTTCAGACTCACCATAATAAGAATCGTCGTCGGTTTCCCAACCCTTATCACGACGTCGTTTAAGTTCCATATGAATGGTCCTACTAATTTCATCGACTAGCTCTTCCGAGGCTCCATCATCTTCCAACTTGTATAATTTCTCACTTTCCGTTCACACGCTTACCACCATTGACTACAATATGTTCTCTTTCCCATGACTCTTCCCTTTGAATGGGTAAATGATCATAACTACGATCCGAAGTCGGGTAAGAAGAAATATTCCAAAAATTGTTTTGTGCGACGTTCTCTCTATCACGGTCAAGTTGGTCTAGCCTTTGTTGCATGTCTTGTAATCCATTCAAAATCCGCATACAACTCGAATAAAGCCAATAAGATGTAGAATTATCCCACCTAGGTGCTTGACTTACATACCCACTACAAGGTTGTTGTTGGTATGTATGAAAATCACCATAAGGTTCTCTAGGATATGCATCATAGCCAATAAATTGGTTTTGATTGCATCCCATAGATGGTGGGCAATTTTCATAGTGTTGAGGAGGTTGAAAATCATATCCATTGCTCCAATATGCTCCTTCCATAGAAATAAGCACCTGAAATAATTCCCAAACCAAGGTTAAAACCCAGAAAATAAGAAAAAAAAAAAAAAAATAAAAAAAAAAAAAATAAAAAACAAAAACTAAATACAAAAATAAGAAACCAAAAACAATTAACAACCGCTGCCTCCCAAGAATCAAGCGCCAAAATTTGCTACTGCTGTCAGTAAGCGACACAAATATAATTACACTTTCTTACTACTCAAAATATAAATATAGCAAGGGCAAGAAAGGATCGATCCCACAGAGGGTCTAGGTTGTCGAATTGTTATGGTTTCCTATATAAAACACCCTAAGAATTTCGATTGTGTAAATAAAAATAAACGAAAAGCAAATAAACAAAACACGCAAATCAAGAATGTGAAAATATTGGATAAAGGTTTCATCTTCAATTGTAAACAAGTTTATGAATATATGAATAGAATTCGTATTTAATCTCGCTATCATCAAAAGCCATGGAATACCTTATTGCAAGAATACTCCGTAATTTCCAAAGTTATCAACACACACATTAGAGTGCGTATGTGAAATCTACCTAAAGAATAACCTAACGCCTTGCGCTAATCAAGTTCAATTCCTAGGAGCATTAAGTTTTGAAAATAGGCTAATCAATGCAATTGAAATACATTAAGCAAACAATTCGAACAAAGGTCAATTTCTACATATGACTACGAGGATGTATCACTACAACCTAGAATCATATCATGCTACTCGTATTCAAGGTTATCGCTCGATGAAAACCCTAAAATAGCTATAGATATGGATGTGAGTTCAATCAATTCTAGACTCGACTAAACAAACATTCAATCATATTGCAATCCATCAATCATGCAATTATTGTAACCCGTAGAAATCAAACGATAATATTGAGAGGAAAACTAATTCATAAAAATCATAACTTGGTTGCAAAATCCAACTACATCTTCAACCAATAATAAAAACTTAGTTCATATTCATGGAGTTCATCACAAGAAGAAAGAGAAAAGACTTCATGGTGTAAACCCTAGAACACGGGGTAGAGGCAAAGAATAGAATAAAACGTCGTATATCCTCCCAAATTGTGCCTAGGCTTCTCTATATATAGAGTTTTATAACCTCCTCTTGAAAAAACTAGGAAACCTAGCAAAAATTGGAAAGAGCACCTCCTTAGGAATTGTGTCCCGTGCATCGAACCCCTACAAAGTAGTTGCCAAACTCCCCACAATTCCTTAACATAAGTCACCGCCAAAACTGGCCGTGAGAATTGTCAAAACAGCTAATGGGCTCGAGTCAAATGACAACGTCCACCCATTTCATTAGCCTTTCTTTGAGTATTTGCTGTTGTAGTTCCATGGAACCGACAACACTTTCTTCTTTTCTTCCTTCTCAAACTCCGTTCACAGCTCCAACTCCCTTCTTGGGTTCTCGAATTCTACACAACCGCAACACCTAGTCTCGTTCTCCTCCTTCACCGCCAACAAACCCAATATCTCTCTCGAGTTCCATGCTCTCATTGCTATCGTCTCTCGTTAAGTTTCATCACCCGCCATTTCAACAACAACAACAAATACTGAGCCAAACCCATATATACTTCTCTAACAATAGCAACAACGACTCCATCGATTTCGGCACTCACTGCCATTATCCGCTGCCATCACTCGAGCTGAACTCCAAGTGGCTTTCATTCTACTAGCAACCCAATTCCTCCAACTGCGATAACATCCCATTGAATCAAACCCGTGGCTCATTACCATCTCACCATTCTCGAGTATCAACTAACGCTCCTAATCTTCTCCATCGTTAACGAAGCGCTTCTCATTAATCATCTCCTCCCTTTTTCTCGTCTCAAACTCATGGCTTCACCATCTCGTCTTTGTTTTGTCGCTCTCAAGTCTTGTCCAAAATCGAGACGCGTTTTCCCCGACTTCTACTTGTTTCGAGAATAGCAACCAACACTCTCCACGGCGGTTCCACAAAGAAAGCATCGGTTCCTAATCAAACACCAGCAGAGACCTTGTTCTTCTCGGTTCATTATCAACACCATAACCACAACCCAAGCAAAGCAGAACCATCTCCATTGTCTTCTCTGTATTTCCATCCCGTGTAGAATCTTTCGATACTCTTTGACTCGAGCCGCACCACGGCTAGCCGAAGAAGTAACCCTTTCCAGCTGTGAAAGCTCGGCACAAGACAGAACGATAACTCCGTATCATCCCTGACTGCTTCTCCTCTTCAGTAAATATTCACCGTATGTTTCGTTCTCTCTGTCGATACTCGAGCTTCATTTACAATGGCAAAGAAACCCATCTTCTTCTTACCGTCCCCTGTTCGGCACCATCGTGATCATCATGAGCTTCTCCATCATCCTGTTGTACTCGAGCTTTTCCATATCCATCAGTCACCAGCATTTGATCATACTCAAGCATTACCTCCTGCAGTCACCGGCATCATCTGCCTTTGAGTTCTCGAGTTCACTTCATCATCCTGTTCTTCTTTCCTCTGTCAACAGCCCCAGCTCTGAGCTCAACTGCCATGGTTGCCAGTATCAACAACCTCCCCTTTTATGCCACAACAACAGCACCACCAGTCCACTGCCAACCTCCAACGATCCATCACCATCGCAGACCATTCTTGGTCACTAGTCTTCATTCTCAACGGCCATAATAATTACTGTCATCGCCAATGTAGCTTCGAACTCGCCTATCATCCCTATCAGAAAAACTGGTCGAGAAGAAGATGATGCATGTGATCTGCATGGCCGGTGTAATAGTTTACACATTCAACTGTCAGTCTTGCAAGACTGACAGTTCATTAATTTTCGTGGCTGCTCCGAGTAGAAACAATGGGCGCCATTATAACTTCTGTGTATTCAAAAACCACACACCTTTGACTTCCTTCAAATGCCCATAAAATCTTCATACGATGTCGGAATGACTCCGTTCTTTCGCCATTGTCTTCACCTTCTCGTCCTCTACACAATGAAAAGTAGAAATCTTGTATTTGAACGAATTCCAATTGGTCTTTTTGCTCCAAATGACTCCATTGCACCTAATAAACTCAAAAGCACACATAAGATACATAATTTACAAGAAAACTCGCAAAGAAAGCATAAATACTAGATATTAAATACGGTGTATTCTACACCTATCAATCATCTGCTTGAATGTCTTCGACTTGAGCAAGCCAGGTAGATGACACAGCACGCCTATGTACAATGATTGTTTTTTCTGCTCCTTCGAATTACATCTTAGAAGCGAGAGTTTCCAGGAAGTCAGCATGCCTATTGTTAGTTCGTCCAGTATGTACAATCGTTGCATCAACGAAGTGAGTTAATAGCCGTTGAGCTTCAGTTCTGAATGTAGCAAGCATGATATCTTTGAGAGAGTATGTTCCATTCATTTGATTGACCAGTAGCTTTGAATCTCCTCTTATCTCGAGGTGTGTTGCTTCTACTTGATTGGCCAGGGATAATCCTAGTAAGAAGGCTTCATATTCTGCTGAATTGTTGGTTCAGTGAAAACCCAACTTGAATGAATGTGAGAAAACTTCGCCGGATGGAGAGATTAGCACTATCCCTGCTCCTCCAGTATCGTTGCTAGGGGTGGCGGAACCGTCAAAGTATAAAAGCCACGTATCTTATTTGATAACTAAGATATCTGGAAACTCACCAGGTACATTTTCATGTAACATTGTTGCATCATCTCCTGGAAAAGCAGAGAGCAAGTCTGCAACTGCTTGGCCTTTAATTGCTTTAGGTGGTGTACATGCTATGTCAAATTCTGACATCTGAAGTAGCCACTTTGCTGGTCTTCCTATCAAGGCTGGCTTTGATAGTAGAAACTTTATAGGGTCAACTTTGGAAACGAGCACGACTCTATTGGATAGTAAATAGTGCCTGAATTTCTGAATTGCATGAAGCAACGCTAGACATGCTCTCTCAGCCTTTGGGTATCGGAGTTGAGCGTCTCACATTGCACGACTGAAGTAGTAGATCGGTCGTTCGATGCCTTCGTCGTCTTCTTGAGCAAGGAGTGCTCCGATAGCGATATCACTAGAAGCTGTGTAAAGTATCAGTGGTCGTCCTTGCACCGGTGATTTCATGACAGCGGGTGATAATAGTATCTGTTGTATTTTCTCAAATGCTTCTTGTTGGACAGTTGTCCATGTAAAACTCGCTCCTTTCTTCAGTAGAGGGGTGAACGAAGCAATGAGCTGAGCCAATCCAGGGATGAAGCGTCGAATATAATTTACCTTGCCCATAAAACTTTGGAGTTCCTTAACAGTGCGTGGAGGAGGCATGGTAGTAATAGCCTTCGTCTTGTCTGGGTCGACTTTGATTCCTTCTGTTGTGACCAGGAATCCTAGAAATTTTCCAGAGGAAACACCAAAAGCACACTTCAGAGGGTTCATCTTTAATTTGTATTCTCTACATACTTCAAGGTGGGATGTTCGAGTCTTCGACTTCACCACCACATCATCAACATAATCTTCCACTTGCTTGTGCATCATGTCATAAAATATGGCAGTCATGGTTCGTTGATAAGTAGCACCTGTATTTTTTAATCCAAAGGGCATCACAGTGTAGTGAAAATTCCCAATGGGAGTACGGAACGCGGTCTTGTTGGCATCATGCTCGTACATCTTGATCTGGTTGTATCCACTGTAATCGTCCATGAATAAGAACATACCGTAGCCAATGGTTTCATCGACAAGCATATCAATATTGGGTAAAGGAAAATCATCCTTCGGACAATATTTATTCAGATTCATGAAATCGACACAACATCTGATTTGACCATTTTTCTTCTTGGCCAAGAACGACGTTTGCCCGGCCATGTCGGGTGTTGAATCGGTTTGATGAATCCTGCTTGCTAGTAGTTTCGAATCTCAACTTTGATTTGCTCTTCGACTTCATGTCAGAACTTCCTAGGCGGTTGCTTGACAGCTTTGGAGCCAGGAGTGATGTGCAGATGATGAGTAACCAGTTTTTCGTCTAGGCCAGGCATTTCTTCGTACGTCCAAGCGAAGACATCCTGATACTCTTTCAGCATATTTACTAGTTCCGTCCATTCCTCTGGTGATAGCATGGAACTGATTAAAATTGGACTTGGATCATCCTCCGTCCCGATGTTGGTTGTTTCGAGATCATCAGTGGTGGAATCAGTGCCGTCTTGCAATTGTCGTGGATCATCTTGAACCTCTTCGTCGAGTGATGGTTCGCTTTGACATGATTCTTCGGGGCGGGGAGACTTTTCATCGTTCTCTCCGGTTAATTGCTAATATTTACGTCGTCGGTAAATGATCCTCCCCTCCGCATCATGACTGGTTATGAAATTAGATCCTGGAGTAGAGACTTGATCCTTGCAGCGCTTAATTGGTGTAGCAGATGACTTGATTGACTTAGTGCCAGAGGATGATGGCTTGTCTGCAACTTCTTCAATGGACTTCCAGATCGGGAGTGGAGTATTGGAAACCTTATTTGGAGGTTCGAGATGCTTTTTTGAGATTTAAGGAATTCAACATCATAGACAGGAGCATAAGGAGATGACGAAGCCGCGATACGAACAATCTTGTTATTGAGTAGAGCCTTCGTGCATTGATGGTACATTGAGGGAATGATAGACGCATTTATGTGTCTAATTTGTCCTCAATGTTTCGTATTGTCGGTACTCGTTTTCGTCCTTATTATAGTATTTTGTGTGTTTGTAGGTATTTTTTTGGAAATAAATTTTGTTGGAAAATTCGGCTCGAAAAGTTGCTCGGAGCACCTCCGGAGGACACGTGTTATTCGGACTCTCGTCTTTGGATAAGGGGTAACCCAATTGCTAAGGGAAACCCCGGGGAGCCAATTGTTAATCGCACCCCATCACTGGTTAAGGGCACCTCACCTTCTTCGTTTGAACTTTGAAAATGGCGGGAAAATTTTGCAGTTTCCTGCGTAACTTTCTGTTGGATTTGTGGAGGAGTTTTAGTGAGACTCAACCACTGGTTTCGATCGGGATGGACGGGATATGTCCAAACAATGCTGGTATGGGTGTTCGTTTGAGTTCAGTTGGGTTGTTTAATCCTTGGGAAGAGAACAGCGAGTACGTGGCCGGAGGGGATAATCACGAAATTACAACGAGTTAGACGTGTCTTTGCTCGTGTTTGGATAGATATATGACTCTGAAGAAGCGTTTAGGAGTTAAATAAGGAAGATTCAGAAGCTGTAGACGCGTGAAAGAGTTAAAAATAGAAAATTATCTCTGTATCTTGCATGAAAATATGACCGAGTAATGGAGGATTATTGGCAGTGATGGAGCGAGATTTTTTGGTGTCTATGGCTATATAAAGGGTACTCGTGGACCACAAAAAGGACGGAGAGATTGGGAGAGTTGCGAGCATCAGAAAGCCAAAAATCGAAGTTGCGAGAAGCGCCATTCATTGTTCTCTGTGAAGAACACGAAGAACATTCAACGCACACAGAACCGTCGTTTTCGTACAGTGACAACGACTCGCAGCCGTGGGTCGTAATACGGAAGACAGTCTTAAAACTACAGCGACAGCGACAATTCACATTTATCGTTCTACCCAATGATCCGTTTGTAACAATTATAATCGTTAAAAATCGTGGTTTTCATCTTTTCTCCCTTGTTCATCATTTGTAAACCATTTTTGAGCAATAATAATGATTTTTGAGCGTGTTTCCAACATGATGAGCGGCTAATTCTCCCACAACCAAGGCCATGAGGAAGCTATTTACGCATGAATAATTGGTACTATTTTATTTTCTCTAATTTATAATTAATAATTGCAGAGTTTTAATTGTTTGCAAAATTCTTTTCATTAGTTGTGATTCAATTAGATAGGTTATGCTTGTATTAAGATAATCTATGCTTAGGGGATACAATTAATTTTTGAGAATTTGCCTGATTATTTGTGAATTAGGAAACAAGGGATTTAAAAGATAATTAGAGTTTTGGGTTATTTACCGTTATTCATTCATGTGTAATAGTGGAATCAGTGTCTTGGTTATTCTCTCATATCTTGAATCAATTTTGTGTTAATTTTTCTTTATTATTAATTTTTATAAGTCTAAAATCTTTCGCTTTCACAAGTCTCAACGAACCTTTTCACTACAACATTATTGAGTCACATCATTTTTTGGCGCCGCCGACGCGGACTTGTCTTTAGGCTAGAGTTTTTAGATTTTCTTTTAGGTTTTTATTTATTTGTTATTCTTTACGTTTTTGAGTTTTTGTCTTTTCCTTTCAGATTTTGGGATTTGGAGCGAAAGAAAAATTTGCCAAAGCTTTTGGTGGATACTTAGAGATTTGGAGTTAAAGACAAAGTGAAAGGAGCGAAAGAAGAAGATTTTTTTTATTTTATAAAAGAGAGAAAAAAAAAGAGAGGCATTTTTATTTTTTTAGATATTTTTATTTTTTTTAGACTTTCCTTTTCTTTTGCACTTTTACTTTTTGGACTTGGGCATTTGGACATTTGGACATTCCTTTTTTTTTTTAAATCCTACGGAAGGGTAGTATTAAATATAAACTGTGTGCAGAGAAGGACGACAATTACGATATCGTCTCCGCCCCTCGGGTTCATACATGACATAGGAGTCGTGGCCCGAGTCGACTACAATGGTTCATCCCGCGTCTGGCACGGGAGGTAAGTTTGTCGAAACACTCGCGAATCCCCGTCAGTAACCTCAGTATTCCTTCGTTTGCATATATGTCGAGGAACCGAAACTACTGTTTTAATTTCCTAGTAAAGGGCAAGGCCTGGCCATACAAGATAAGGGTTCGGATTTCATCACCGTTCTCTTCTTGCCCGCCTTAGGAAAACAATACTTAACGCGAACCCAAGCTTTAAAATTTGGAATAAAACGAGACCGATAGGGTAACGAGCTTAGTAGGAAAGTCGCTCGAAAAATATTGGTTACTCTTTTAGCATACTTCGAAGTTCATGATGGTTTCTGTGAAGTTGAATGCGTGATATGCCGCCTTGTAATAGCGGTGAGGCCTTGGGTATCAAAGCTCCACCGAGCTTCCCTCGCCTTGATTCAACTTACTTTGACTCGGATTGATCCAGAGGGGTTTTCTAAAATTGTAACGAATTCCCTTTCGAAGGATTAGAAGCTGGTCTAGAAAACAATCTAAGTGGAGCCATCATGCTTTTTGTTTGCTAGATATCATTAGGTTTCTTTGTGGTGGAGTCAGCCTTGTTTGTGTTTGCATAGAATCTCCCTTCCTTTTAGGATTTTTCTTTTCTTTTTTATTTTCTTTTTCTAGTGTATGCCCGAGGTCATTAGAGAACAGGCTTGGCAAAGAAATACTCTAGGTCGTTTGATTAGTGACAAACCTAGTAGTTCTTCTTGTGAAGGCGGGGAACTCGAAGACTCTTCTTTTGAGAGCCCCATTTTTGGAAACTTCAGTTTTGAGAATTTGTCTCTTAGTGAGGAAAGTACCCCTAGTACTTCAGTTGTGCCAACGATGGCAACTTTGAAAGATTACATGTTCCCAACTGGGACCAACCAAGCTTCATGCATTAAATTGCCAACCAATACAACTAACTTCGAAATAAAAGCTAGTATTCTTCAGATGATCCCTATATTCTTAGGAAAAGATGATGAGAACCCTTATTTTCATATTAGG
Source organism: Papaver armeniacum (assembly GCA_023531295.1). Lineage (NCBI taxonomy): Eukaryota > Viridiplantae > Streptophyta > Magnoliopsida > Ranunculales > Papaveraceae > Papaver > Papaver armeniacum. The sequence continues at coordinate 57,423 of JAJJWW010009799.1, read as the reverse complement.
GACTTTGAGGAAATTTGTGGGACAATTAGAATAAAAGACCTTACTGATGAAGTTTTGAAACTTAAGATGTTCCCATTTTACTTAAAAGATAAAGCCAAGACCTGGCTAAACAACCTACCATCTGGATCCATTGAAACATGGCATGAACTTATTGCTGCTTTCTATATGAAATTCTACCCTAAGCATAAAACTGCAGCTGTTAGGCAGAAAATTAGTGCTAGTGTGCAACAAGAGGGAGAGCCACTTATAGGTTTTTAGAGAGATTCAATTATCTCCTATCTCAGTGTCCTCACCATGGATTTGATAAGATGAAACTTGTAGGGATTATTTATGATGGTTTAGACTATTCGACCAAAGCCATGGTCGAGTATATGTGTGCTGGTGAGTTTACTAATAAAACTGCTGAGGATGCCTTTACCTTCTTAGGAGTTGTTGCTGAGAAATCCCAACAGTGGGAGTCTTGTGTTGAACCCCCTAAAAGACTCTTGGTTAATAGGAGTAGCACCAATATGGTAGATACAAGCTTCGGGTCAGATGCTAAGTTTGCTGCTTTGTCCAAAAGGTTAGAAGCTTTGGAAATGCGTCAGTCTAAAAATAGGTCCCTTGGTGAACCTAATAGAACCTCTCAAGTATTTAATTGTGGAATAGAGCCCGATAACTCATTTTGGGAAGGTCAGGTTAGTGAAGAGCAAGCTCATGCTGTCTATAACAATGCTAGGTTTGAGAACCGTCAGAAGTATGACCCATACTCAGAGACCTACAACCCTGGTTGGAGAAACCATCCTAATTTTTCTTGGTCTAAGGGCCAGAATCAAGGTCAGTCTAGTAATTCTCAGCCTCCCCCAGGTTTTGGTTATGCAAAGAACCCTTCAGGTCAAACCCAGTTTCAGAACCCTTCGGATAAAAAGATCACAAGTTTAGAGGATACTCTCGCCTCATTTATTAAAAGCTCTGAAAAGATCAACCAAATGGTTGCGCAAGGGATAGAAGAAAGCAAGAGTATAGGTTATGCTAACTCTCAGGCTATTTCCGAGTTGAAAACCCAGGTTAGTCAGATAAATGAGTCTTTGAGGGAAAAAGGTAAGTTTCCTAGTCAAACTCAGCCCAATCCTAGAGGATTTCATCAAGTAGGTGAAGGACCATCCCATCATGTGAATTCTATTAAAACCCTTAGGAGTGGTAGACAACAAGGTAACCATACCTGATAGTGAACATGCTGTAGTTCACCCTGCTGAGCCGGAAAATGATGAGGAGACTTATAGAGTCTCTAATGAGACCAATAAGGGTCATATTGAACCAGGCTTTGTTCCCAGAGCCCCGTTCCCACAGCTGCTAGTTCCAACTAAGAGGGAGTCCAACTTTAATGATATATTGGAGGTTTTTAAGCAGGTTACCATCAACCTCCCATTGTTGGATGCGATTAAGCAGATTCCCGCTTATGCCAAGTTTCTTAAGCACTTGTGTACACGAAAGCGTAAGCTTAGTGTTCAAAAGAAAGCCTTCCTAGCTAGTCACGTGAGTTCTATTATTCAGAATACCACTACTCCTAAATACAAGGACCCAGGGTCCCCTACTATTTCTTGCACAATAGGTAAATACCGTGTTGAGAAAGCTTTGCTTGACTTAGGAGCCAGTGTGAACTTACTCCCATACCATGTGTACCTTAAGCTAGGACTTGGTGAGATGAAACATACCCAGATGACTCTTCGATTAGGCTGATAGGTCCGTTAAAATTCCTCGGGGTGTGATCGAGGATGTTCTCATAGAGGTCGACAAGTTTATTTATCCGGTGGATTTTGTTATCCTAGATACCCAACCTGTCCCTGACCCATAGAACCAGATACCGGTAATTTTAGGTCTCCCGTTTTTAGCTACATCCAATGCGATCATTAACTGTCGAACTGGTATTATGAATTTGTCTTTTGGTAATATGGCTATTGAGCTGAACGTCTTTCATATTAGTAAGCTACCCTCTGAACTAGATGACTCAAGCATAAAAGAGGTGAACATGATAGGAACATTAGTCGAGGAGTCATTACCAAACACTTTGTTAGAAGATCCATTAGAGAAATGCCTAGCTCACTTTGGGATTTATTTTGATGATGATGATGTGATTAATGAGGTGAATGCTCTGTTAGATTCAACCCCTTTGTTAGACACTAGTAATGGATGGAAAACTAAGTTCGAACCACTACCAGTTTCTAAATCTACCCTAGTTCCTTCATTAGAAGAGCCTCCTAATTTGGACCTAAAACCATTGCCAGATACCCTGAAGTATGTGTTTTTAGGCCCATCTGAAACTTTACCTGTGATTGTTGCTTCCGACTTAGATAGTGATCAGGAAAGTAGCCTAGTGACCGTCCTTCAAAACAACAAGGAAGCTTTGGGGTGGACCATAGCAGACATTAAGGGTATAAGTCCTACTGTTTGTATGCATCATATTTATTTAGAGGAAGATACCAAACCTTCTAGGGAGATGCAACGTCGACTAAACCCCAATATGAAAGAAGTAGTGCGAACCGAGATCCTCAAGTTGTTAGATGCAGGCATTATCTACCCTATTTCAGACAGTAAGTGGGTCAGCCCCGTTCAGGTTGTTCCCAAGAAATCCGGTATTACTGTAGTCCAGAATGATAACAATAAGTTAATCCCTAGTCCCTACCCGAGTGACCACGGGTTGGCGTGTTTGTATTGACTATAGGAAATTGAACAAGGTCACTAGGAAGGACCACTTCCCCTTCCCTTCATCGACCAGATGCTAGAGAGATTAGCTGGACATAGTCATTACTGCTTTTTAGATGGCTAGTCTGGCTATAATCAGATCATTATTGCCCCAGAAGATCAGGAGAAAACCACTTTTACTTGTCCCTTTGGTACTTTGCGTATAGACGCATACCTTTCGGGCTATGTAACGCCCCTGCGACTTTTCAGCGTTGCATGATGAGCATATTTTCAGATATGGTAGAGCGGTTCTTGGAGGTCTTTATGGATGATTTTTCAGTGTTTGGTTCGTCTTTCGATGAATGCTTCCATTATTTGTCATTAGTGTTGACTAGGTGTAAGGAAAAGAATCTAGTGCTTAATTGGGAGAAATGTCATTTCATGGTTCGATCAGGAATTGTTTTAGGGCATATCGTATCTTCTAAGGGTATAGAGGTAGATAAAGCCAAAGTTGACCTTATTAAGACTTTACAGGTCCCAAAAACCGTAAAACATATTAGGTCATTCTTAGGGCATGCAGATTTTTATCTTCGATTCATTAAGGATTTTAGCTTGATTTCTAGACCTCTTTGCAATTTGCTTGCAAAAGATGTTAAGTTTGTCTTTGATGATGCTTGTTTAGAGGCTTTTGAGAAGCTTAAGACATTACTCACTACCGCTCGCATAGTCCAGGCACCTAACTGGAACCTACCCTTTGAGATCATGTGCGATGCTTTAGATTATGCTATTGTTGTTGTGCTAGGTCAGCGAGAAAACAAATTACTTCATGTGATTTATTATGCTGGCAAAACTCTGAATGATGCCCAGTTAAACTACACCACTACAGAGAAGGAACTGTTGGCCATTGTGTTTGCCTTAGACAAGTTTAGACCCTATCTCTTAGGTTCTAAGATCGTAATCTATACTGATCATGCTGCTTTGAAATACCTTTTGTCTAAGAAGGATACCAAACCTAGATTGATTAGATGGATCCTTTTATTACAAGAATTTTGTCCAGACATTAGAGACAAAAAGGGTGCAGAAAATGTAGTAGCAGACCACTTGTCTAGGCTAGTTGTTAGTTCGCCTAATGATTCCCTTCCTATTAGGGATAGTTTTCCTGATGAACAACTATTCTTTGTTACCCAATTACCTTGGTATGCGAATATAGTGAACTATCTTGTTACTGGTCGAATGCCCCAACATTGGGGTAAACAAGATCGTTCTAGGTTTTTAGCCGAGGTTAAGCACTTTTTTTGGGATGATCCTTATTTGTTTAAGTATTGTCCAGGACAGTTATTAGGAGATGTATACCCGAGAGTGACCAGTCAAATATTATTTCCTTTTGTCATGATAATGCTTGTGGGGATCACTTTAGTGCTAAGAAGACTGATGCTAAGATATTGCGGTGTGGATTCTCATCGCCTTCGTTGTTTAAAGACTCCCACGATTCTTTGTGTTACTTGTGAACGTTGCCGTAAATTAGGAACCATTTCCGTAGGAACATGATGCCCTTGAACCCTATTTTAATCGTTGAGGTCTTTGATGTGTGGGGCATTGACTTTATGGGTCCGTTTCCTAATTCCTTTGGTAACCTATACATCCTTGTCGCTGTAGACTATGTGTAGTAGCAGGTTTTCCCACACTACACCCCTCACTATATTTTGATTAATTAGTCCATTGAAAGTTGTATAATTGGGAAGGTTTATTGATTAATTTCATGAGTTCTTTACACAGTAAAAGTTGGATTACACTTAGCAAGTAAGACACTCTTGAACTTTCTCTCTCCTAATGACTTGCCCAACAATTCTAAAAAGATCTCTCTCTCACAACAGACTCACTCAACCCTTTATATAGGGCGATACATAGTGGATGACAGCTAATCTATCCTTTTATTTCGGAAATGTTCCGCGAAGTGTCGCAGATGTACAAACATTTATTCTTCGCGACACTTCTTAACCCTCGCCCGGTTCCATGTCTTTCTGCTGTTTTGTGTGTCGTTATTCATCGCGTCATTTATTTTAGGCATCTGCGATCTAACCTCGCGATGACGTTGTGTTATTAACCCCCGACCCCTGTTTATATTATGATCCTACATGTTTATTAACCCCGCGACCCCTGCACGTTGCGATATTATGATCCTACATCTTGCCTCTTTTTCCTTGAATATTGCTTGAAGAGCGATTTTTAAGGAAAAATCTGTTGTTGTAGTAATCTTTGGTCTTTGTTGACGAAGGAACGAGCGAAAGAATCTTTGGACTTGAAAAGTACGTACTTGCCTCTATTCTTTCGCGAAGTTCCAAAGTTTTGCATCTCTGTCTCTCCTCATACTTTTCTTGCGAAGGGAAGAATATCATGAGAGCGAGTCTTTTTATTCGGCTCATGTTGTTTATCTTTATCTGTTTCAATTCCATACACGCTTTTAACCATTAAAGCCGTTTTTGACACGTCTCTTCCAACCGTTTATTCTTGACCGTTCATGTCTCTTCTCGCATTAATTGACCTCGTTTTTCTCGAGGATCTTTTTTCCTATATTTAGTTTTCTTTTCCCCTCCTTTTCATTCTTTAGTTTCTCTCTGCAACTTCTTTGATTTTCTCCTTCCGCAATTTGCGCTCCTGCTCTGCAAATCTTCTCCCTCTCTTTGCAAATCTTCTCTCCGTCTTTTTTAGCATCGATCTTAACCTTTAACCTCTCATCCATTCCCATACGATAATGGCTGCCATTAGTCGTGCATACAAAGCTTCTTTTGATGAAGTTCAACGAAGTTGCTCGAGAAGGGTTTCACTCTATCGACCATTCCCGATCAAGAACCCTCATCCATTCTTTCGCAAGGTTATTTTCTCGATCATCAATGTGATGATCAAAGGATTATCGTCTCGCTAGGTCGGCTTCTCGCGGGACTTCCCATTCCCTTATACGATCCAGAGTTGCCTCTATTTTATGAAATCTTGGCCCATGAAAAATTCTCTCGGGTCGTTTATCGGTTGAGTGGCGATTGCATTCGCCTAATGCTTGAATTCGCGAATCGTGGCGCTGGCAAAGGATCTTTATACTCTACTACTTGTTAGACACCCCGATTTCAAAGACTTGGAAATATCTCTGAGAGAAGTACACTGTAGAAAATTTTTTTGAAAATTATTCAGTGATAAAGATGGTTAATGCGAAGTCTCGCTGGGGCATTCGCCTTAAAAAGAAGGATAATGTCTCTGAGGATAAATTGCTCATGCAGGATATTGATTGGCACCCGGGTAATAATACTACTCCTCGCCACTCCAAAGATGAGAAATGGTGGGTTGTACCCTTGTTTTTAAATGGTCCTTATATCGCGGGCTCGCACGTTCTTCCTGCGAATCTCGCAGGGTATCATCCTTGGGAGTTCAAATGGCCTGATAAAGCAAATGAGGTATGTTTCCCATTTTAAACCTTGCCTTCGCAACTTTCTTTTTTTTTTTTTTTTTTTTTTATGTTGAGTTTGTATAATTTTTCAGATCGCCAAATTGAGGAGAAAGTACAAGGATAATCCGTTGGAGAGTACTCTGACCATACTTCGATCGCTTACGAGTGAAGTAAGAAACACTTCCTTTGTTATTTGAAACAATATTGTTGCCTCTGTTTCTTATCTTTAACCGTATGCGAAGGTTGGAGTTGAAGAAGCTGTAGCCGCGAAGGATAAAAGTAAGGGCAAAACTGTCATTTCATGAGAATAAATCTTCTGCTCCACTAACTAAAAAGCGAAAGATTCAATCTTCTTCTCGCCTTAACTCAAACTCTGAGTCTTCTGATGAGGATGACCATGATTCGAATCGCTCTCTCGCTACAGGGACCCCGTTAACTGGTTCTTCTATGGGTCAGTTGTCTAGTATCTTCTCTGATTCTTTCCAAGGAATGGGAGATGCTCCCCTAGCCTCTCTCTGCGGAACTCTCGCAAACGTGTGCAATGCCACTCTACTGGAGGGCAATGATTCTTTCAATGGAGTCTCTAGAACTATGTCTCCTGACTTCTTGAATGCGCTTGGATCCTTGGTATGTATACAATCATATCTCCCCATTGACTTTATATTGTTGTATATGTATTAACAGCTTTTCTATCTTCTTTCATAGGTTGGAAGGTCTTCTTTTGTAGTTGCCTCAGATCTTGAGAGAAGACGTAGCAATCTTGAAAGGAAGAATTCTCAGTTAAATAAGAGGATTCGAGAATTAGAAATTGAAGTCAAGGTCATCTCGCGATAAAGACGAAAAATTCAAAAGTTAAATACCGAACTTGATTCCCAAAAGGAGAGGGTATCCACCCTTCAAAACGCTAATCAACAACTTTATGGTATAATATTTTGCCTTCTTTTATTATTTTTATTTTATTGGTCGCGTATTGCCACCTAACTTATTACTTTCGCAGACGTATATAATCTCTCCGATGAGGCTATTCTTCTCCATACATTTCCTGAACCTATGGATAATAACCTTCTTCTCGCTCACCTCAACACTTCTTTAAGTAGTTCTTCGAACAAAATTAACTCTCTTTCATTAGATGAACTTCAGACCAAATATCGCCTTTTAGAGATTGAACATAGATCTGGTTTAAGTGCGGCCAACCAATTTAAACAAATGTTTCTTGAGTCTCGTAAAGAAATCAAAATTTTGAGGAAGAAAATTAGTGATCATATAGATGACAAAGATCGTATTGCTAACAATGGTGCTCAAGCATTAGCAACATTTCAAAAATCTCTTCTTGAGCTACAAATTGAGCGAGATGAATTGCTTCGCCAGAATTCCTTACTTAATGAGCGAGAAGATCAGATTCGTTCGCTCCTTGTTATAAATAATGACGATGAATTCGCCTGGGCTGCGAAAGTTTTAGATAACGCCAGAAATAACCTAGGGGTTGATGTTAGTCTTCATGTCGAGCATACTTCCTTGGTTAAAGATATGATATCTGACAGAGAAGGTTGCTTATTATACCTTCTTGTTTCTTACTACATTGTACCGTTTGTAAATTATTAACTTGTTGTTACTTATTTGCAGAGTCTGAGAAGAGGCTTCAGGTTAGAATTAGAGAGCTTGAATCTGAGAAAGAACAACTCGCCAGGAATTTTCCAGCAAGAATTGAAGAACTTGAATCTGAAAAACAACAGCTCGCGAAGAGTCTCTCCCTCCGTAATAACAAGTATTCCAAGTTGAAGAAACAATTTGAAACAACAGTGGAGAACTTTAATAATGATCTTTATTCGTTTTACGCAATGGAGCCATGGAGTATGTTTGTAAGCACCAACATCCCTCTGCATACATATCCCCTGGCTTCTAGAAAAGGTTCCTGAGAATTTACCTGTCTCTGAAGTTTCTGATAGTGAAGCTGGCGAACAAGAAAATTCTGGCGATGAGAATAATAAAACTAATGAATCAGATGAAGAAGAATCACCAAAGATATAATTCTTTTTGTTTTCTTTTGCTGCGTGTAATATCTGTACATTGCTGTATCTTTGTTATAGTGAACTCTCTTTTTTTTTTTTTTTTTTTTTATGAATTCAATCTTCATTCCCCTTTTTGTTAGTTCTTCCTTGTAATATAATTGGCTAACATTATTGATGTATAACTCTTTCGTCGGAAGATGAATAACAATGTTCCATCTTTTCCATTCCCATACTTGCCTCTTGTTATTTATCTTGGATGGAAGATTTTAGTTGTCTTCTTGTATTTGATAATAATCTTGTTGTGAATTGAAATGGATCATCGCGACGGAATCGCGGGTATCTTCATGAATTGAGAATTCTATCTCTTTTCTTTGCGACAAGGTCGCGGCCGCCTCTACACTTTCATATGCAATGGCCCATTGACCTTGCCTTATCATTTTGTGTGGTCTTCCAAGTTAGACCTCCCTAATTAGAGGTCCTCCCCTGCCACCGTTCATTGCGACAAAATCGCAGGACGTCTTTACACTTGTATGTAAAGACCCATTGATCTTGCCTTATCATTTTTCAAGTATTTTTGCCTCTGCAGGATGTTTTGGTTGCAACAATATGACAGGCCTAGATATCCTTGCGAATATAAAGCCCTATGACATTGCCGTCTTGCGACGAAATCGCAGACGTCCGTACACTTTCGTGTAAAGACCCATTGATCTCGCCTTACCCTCGCGTTAGTATTATTGCCTCTGCAGGATCATTGCACAAATATGACAAGCCTAAGTCTCCTTGCGAAAACAAAGCCTCATGACATTTGCGTCTGTTTTGGCACTCCCCCTATGGAGAGCACCGCCCTTATCATCTCCCAGTTGCCCCTTCAAGGAGGCGAAACATCGGCCATACAAGACTAGCTCCTCCCATCCGGTCTTAACAACAACCATTGTTTTCGCATCTCTTATCCCTTATACCTATAGGGTTTATGGTTACGAGACCGCACCCTAAGTGGAGTTTTCTTCTTGGGCGAGTGCAACGCATGCCAAGACTTGCCAAGAATGGCCGGGGTAGGTTCATCCATCCAGGGCACTCGGCTCAACCGTGTACCTCGGCGCCTTGTGCATACACGACTCCTAAGAAGAGACCCTCGGTCGCCCAACCAGGGTATAACCTACATATATAGTTGGGAATCCAAGGTACCTCTTCCGATAGGCTTTCATGGGCCCCAAATTTTCATGGTTCGAGGCTTCGGAGCGGTGTAACCTTCCCCCTGAACCACGGCGAGAGATACCCCCTTATATGACGCACTTTAGGTCTTACATTTGCCTCTTACGAAATGTTATTCGCGAACTAGGGTGTACGCCATAAAGGTTCGTCCCATTCATTTGCGCATTTATATTTGTTAAATCATTCAATCATTCATGTTTCATTATTTGTTTGATATTTGTTTGCGAAGTATTCGCAAAGTTCTGTTTCACTTGTTGTATTTCACTTTTCTTTCTTAATCGAATTCTCATTTTTACTCTTCTCATTGATTCTCGCATATCATTACTAACTTTATTTTTCTTCCCGCTTTTGTTGATTATTCACTTCTTATGCCTTTTGTTCCTCATATCTTCTGCTTCTTTATTACCATAATTTTCGCCTATCTCTAGGCATTCACCTCGCGAGGTATGTTCAGTCCTTATTTCTATGGCATCCACCATCAATTTTTCCTTTCTCTGCTCATTTCTCACATGTTGTTTCCAACCTTTTCTTTTGGCATTCCTTTCTTCGCAGCTTTCTACATCTACTTCATGACATTGTTGCGACTCCTTCCAATCTCCCTGTATAATACCAATGCCATTTGGATGTGGGAATTTAATACATTGATGATAGGTTGATGCGACTCCCAAGATTTCATGAAGCCATGGCCTCCCAATCAGCGCATTGTATGGAGATTCCACGTCAACCACACAGAATAAAATATCAGTTGATAATCCTTGTAGAGGTATTCTCATGCGAACCTCTCCCTTTGGTTTGTTTGCAGTGCCATTAAAGCCATATATCTTGTATGTAGAGGGGATCAAGTCTTCATCTTTTCCTCCCATCGTCTTGTAAGTATGGTAGAAGAGAATATTCACCGAACTTCCGGTGTCGATTAAGATTCGGTTGATCGCCCAGCAAGCTTCTGCCTCATCATCCTCTCCATCAACTGGTTTTGGGTTAATCTCTAGTTTCACAACCAACGGGCTATCATGTGTTTCTCTTCCTTTTGGCACTTCATCTGCAGAGAAAGAAATAGTCTTCAGCTGCCATTTTTCTAACTGCGTCGTTCTCGCCAGGCTCATTATTTCTTTATCATCAGCATCTCTCGCAAAGACTCTACTGAGCACGTTGTCATGAAAATCTTCGATTGTGCGATAAGAGTGGACGATAGAGTTGCAATTCAAATTTTTGGCTTTCGTTCCGATTTCTATCACAAATGTTTCCTTTCCTTTCGCTGACACTGTTCTGTGCATTTCTGGTGGTGGTGGTAATGTCTGGCCTTTTTCTTCTCCTTTTAGAAAGTGATTCAGCTTCCCTTGATCAATCATCCTGAGAATAATTCTCTTTACGTTTCTGCAGTCGTTTGTTTGATGTCCATGGAAGCGATGGTAAGAACAAAACTCATGGCTTAAATCGCTGGTGGTGGTTCCATCCCCGCGTTCCAAGGTGCCGGTACTTCTTCCATCACGAGTATAGCCTCCCAGATCTTTTCCACACTAGCATTCAGTGGAGGCATCCTAATTGGTTCCCATACTATTCTGCGGCTTCTCTGTCCTCCATGGTTATATTGCCTTCGTCCACCATAAGTTTCTTGCACATTGTCTAGCCTCTGAATCTTATTATTGCTGTTACGGTTATAGTAGTTTCTCTCTCGCTCAAATTCTTCTTGATCGTGGCTTCCCATGGCTACTATCTTCTGCTGTCCCTCATCAGCTCTCCTTGCCTCTTGTCCTTGCGAGGTGCTCGCCACCGTATTTATGAATTGAGGTAACAAGCTTGCGTTCATGACATTCGAGTTTGTGTTCGCGACCGGATAAGAATTCATTTCATTTTGTCTCTCTTCTAAGGCAATATATTCTTCCCGTAATTCTGTGATTCTGCCATCGTGATTGTATTTTTTATTCTAAAAATTTGAATGTATAACAAGTTAGTCGCGAAGAGAGCATTCACAAATGAGAGTATGAGATATCTCTCCTCAACCCGTCCTGCCATTTCGCTACACATGGTTCTCCATCTTCTTTGTCAAGCTGTCTTAAGCTCTCGCCAATCCTTTGTTTCAACCCGAATACATCTTCGATACCTGGTCGCGAAGAGTTGTTACTTATGTATGCTCCCAGGAACGTGGCTTGTAAATGATTGAATGATGTGATTGTGTTCCTTGGCAGACCTTCAAACCATTTTAGTGCTTCTCCTATTAAGCTTGACGCGAAATATTTGCACAATATGGCATCATGATTCTCCCATTGTAACATACATCTCATGTAAGCCTTAATATGTTGTATCGCACAAGTTGTTCCATCAAAGATGTTGGTTAATGCGGAGTAGATTGCACTTAGGAGGTATTCCTCCCATCCGTACTTCTAGCGTGAAGGGATTCTTCGCGGCTTCTGCGATGGCTTCGTCCAGGTTGTCTCCTTCCTCCTTCCCTTCTATTGTTCAAGTAATCCTCTCATTTCAGGCTAGTTCTCTTAAGATTTGTTCATTTGCCTCAGAATTTGATTCTCTGGTCTTTTTAGCTCTGCTTCTCTCCTTCTTCGCTCGTGCCTATTTTGACCTTCCTGCTCATTATTTTCTCCTCTTCTTTCCTCGCGACGCTCTTCTTCGTTTCTTTCGTCAATTCGCACGCCATTATATCGGTTGTTCTCTCTTCTTGGTTGCCTCTCAGCTCTCATCATCTGCACCCTCTCATACTCTTCGTTAATATTTCTATTGGTACGATTTTGTTCCCTCCTTCTCTCGCGGTTGTCATGGTTATTCTGCCGGATTGCCTCCTCCATCTCTTGATTTTCCATTTCTTCTCTTAGCCTTTCTCTCTCGCGAGCTAGTCGCGCTTGTTCAATGTAGTGTCTCTCAATGTCATCCTCGATCTCTCGGTTTCTTCTCAGTTCTTCTCTCCCGTGCAAGATTATTCTTCCTTCAGCAGCTGGGTTATTCGGTTCTTGGAGTTGCATGTTTCTTTGATTTTCCCTATTCCGCTCATTTTGAAGATTTTCGGGCTGAGGAATATAACGATCTTCTATTTCTCCTCTTCTCTCGCCATGCTCTATATTCGGATTTTGTGTTTCTTCATTGGTGCTTTCTGTTGGTAAAACTCTTCTTCTTTCTTCTCCATTCGACCTTGAACTTGATCTCACGCTACTTCTAGATCTCCTATTTTGCAACCTCATGTTTTCCATCCTCAATTCATGGTTCTGTCTTGTCAAGTTTGCTCGTTCCTCTGCCTCTAGCCGTCTCTCCTCGTGTATTGTTTGTCTCAATCTTTCTAATGCTGCGATTTCTTCGTTACCTGGATTCATTTCTCCATTCATTTCTTGCTCTCCTCCTCCTTGTCCATTGTCCACCAACTGCTGCTCCTCTTCTCTCTCGTCTTCAGAATCAGATCTCCAAGTATGTACACTTACTCTATCATAATCCTCAGCCGTGTTTGCTACTGGGGAGATTGGTGGCTGATTTTGATCTTCTCCATCGTTTCTCCTATTCATCCTTGATGATTCTCCTGTTTCATTCCTCCTTTCTCCAGCAAGTCTTCCACTTCTTCTTACAATCGTTGGTTGCTCTTGTATATTTCTTCTTCTAGCCATCTTTCTTTTTCAATGAATTCTTGAGTATCTTTTCCAAATCTCTTCTCTGTTAATCCAAATTCTTTCCAATTTCTTCGTCAATCACTTTGCTCGTCCCTGTTTCTAGCGCATATGTAGTAGCAGGTTTTCCCACACTACACCCCTCACTATATTTTGATTAATTAGTCCATTGAAAGTTGTATAATTGGGAAGGTTTATTGATTAATTTCATGAGTTCTTTACACAGGAAAAGTTGGATTACACTTAGCAAGTAAGACACTCTTGAACTTTCTCTCTCCTAATGACTTGCCCAACAATTCTAAAAAGATCTCTCTCCCACAACAGACTCACTCAACCCTTTATATAGGGCGATACATAGTGGATGACAGCTAATCTATCCTTTTATTTCGGAAATGTTCCGCGAAGTGTCGCAGATGTACAAACATTTATTCTTCGCGACACTTCTTAACCCTCGCCCCGGTTCCATGTCTTTCTCATTGGTTTTGTGTGTCGTTATTCATCGCGTCATTTATTTTAGCTGTCTGCGACTGCCTCGCGACGTCGCTGTTTATTAACCCCGCGACCCCTGCACGTTGCGATATTATGATCCTACATGTTTATTAACCCCGCGACCCCTGCACGTTGCGATATTATGATCCTACACTATGTCTCTAAGTGGATTGAGGCGGTTGCGTGTAAAACCAATGACCATAGGGTTGTGATTGAGTTCTTGAAAAATAATATACTTACACGTTTTGGTACACCGCGAGCTATAATTAGTGATGGAGGGTCGCACTTTTTTAATTGACCTATGAAGAAATATGGTATTACACATAAGGTAGCTACCCCATATCATCCGCAGACTAGTAGTCAGGTAGAGGCTTCTAATAGGGAGATAAAACGTATATTAGAGAAAATAGTTAATCCTAATCGGAAAGACTGGTTGTCTAGGCTTACTGATGCCTTATGGGCTTACCGTACTACGTTTAAAACCCCTATTGGAATGTCGCCTTATCGGCTTGTTTATGGCAAGGCATGTCATTTACCTGTTGAGTTAGAACATAGAGCTTATTGGGCTGTTAAGTGATGCGTGTCGTAGGTGCAATCAAATTAATTAATGTTTCCACTCAATTAAAAATAATATAATGGAAGTCAAGTTCGTTCCCACGAGGAGCAAGAGATTCTAGTTGTAAAAATTATCACGAAAAGGGGGGATGTATAAAGCAAAAGAAAATAAACAAAGCAATTCAAAGTTAAAGTTGAAATCAATAAGAGAGACAAGACCAAGGAATCCTTCTTCGTTGCAAAACAATGATTAAAGTTATGTTCTTTTCTACTTGTTATTAGTCACAGATTATCACCAACCGTAGGATAGCAGGTCCGCTTAGCTAGCCCCAAAATCCGTTATTTCACTGAGTAACAAGTCCGCTTAGTTATCAGATTCTATTCAAAAGAACCACCTTGAGGTCCGCTTACAAGATGTAATTCCCAGAATGCATTAAGATTTATGAATTTAGGTTTAGTACTAGTAGTTAAACTCGGTTCGCTTGGTTCACTTTCTAGTGTTGTTTCTACACACAATTGCTCCACGGAATCCCTCCGCAAGGTCTTGTGTTTTCTACTTGTGTAAAGTGTCGAGAACGATTACGTATTCCCTAACTTGTACTAGAATTAGATTAAACTAACAAATCAATTTAGCGTGCACTCTAAACAATCTATCAATCAATCATGAATGAATAAACATTCCTATTAGTAAAAACAAACGATAATCATGTGAAAAATCTCAAGATAGAATCGAAACAAAACTCAAATCATGTATTAAGAACTAGGAATTCATCCTCAATCAATAAGAAAATTAGCTACTCATGCTTTTGAAATTCACACAAATAATAATTATTAAAAGGAGAATTTTCAAGTTCACACAAATAATTAAAAAGAAGAATCTTAGAAAAGCAAGCAAAAACACAAGTGTTGTGTGTGTAGAGAGGTGTCTAAAAGATGTAGAAAACTTCTATTTATAGGCTTCAATATTCTCCAACTCTTCCAAGGATTAGAATCCTTTTCCTTTTGCAATTCAATTTCCAAATCCAAGCTTTTCTCAACTCTTCATCTTCTCTTTCCAAATTTGAGCCCAATTCTCCATCCAATTCCTAGTCCAAGTCTTCACACCCATGAGAGAAATCCATAGAAAATTCTGGAATTTTTGGTCGCCGGAAAACTGGGATTGTGGCCGAAATCCGGCCGGAATAGTCGCTCTTGTTGTCGCCGTGATGGAATATTCGTCCAAGATTCTGTTATCATAGGGTCAAACTAATACCAACCGTTAGTCAATGGTCAAAGGGGAAGGAGAGTCGACTCGAGTTAGCTTCGACTCAGGTCGAGTCGTCTTAATCGTCTCAGTCATCATCAATGGATCGGCTCATCTAATCGCTCGGATCGGTCATCGCCGCACCGAAGTTGACTCGCCGGAGGATGATTTGGCCGAGTTTCGGCTAATTACAGACATTTACGGCCACATTCAGCCTCACTTTTCAATCTTCTCTGTGATGTACCTACACATTCATCTAATTGAGTATCACAAACTTCAATCAAACATACCCCATTCTCGCAATTTCTTTCATCCGCCATTAAAACCCACAGATCCCTTTCTTATTCAAAATACCAATCATACACGAGAACCCCGAATCTTCATCACGGCAGTACCATCTTCACCATTTAATCACCTTCTTTGTCTCCCATTAATTCTTTATCTCTCAGAACCCATCTCTTCTTCAAGCTCAATTCTGCACCCTCATCAATTCACCACAAAGACTGATCCAACATTAGCAAGATCAATTCCAACGGCAATAATCTTCACAAGAAACCCTAACTATTAACCCATCTACAATTTAACATTCATCCTCAGTTCTATCGTCAATGACTTCCATTTCAACCACCAACCCTTTTCTTGCTTCACCAACACAAACCCATAAACAAATCGAACCCTATTTCCACTTTACTCTATCTCGAATCTTCAATCTAAGAACAATAACTCGTCTCTTAATCTTTCAACATGAATCGATCCCCTTTTCATTCTCGATTCAATTCTTCTCTCATATCGATCTCTCGTTCTTCAGTTCATGGCCATCTCTCCATTCATCTCGCTGCTTGATTTCAACAACACCAGCTGGAATTTTCTCCTCCGAGAATCTCACCATCAGTTCATCTTGCTCGGATTTAACCCTAATCATCACTTACCTCCATCTCCTTTGAATCAAGACCATCGTCACACACTCTTTCTCGATCTCTCGTGTTCGATCTCTCTCTGATAATTTCGTAGATGTAATTGAAATGAATATGAGAGACAAGTTCCTTTTGATTTAGGGTTGGGCCGATAAGGATAGGTGCACCCCACGGACACGATAAATACACCCACTAATAGATTATAAGGGATACCCCGATGTCAACACCCCTTAACCTTGATCAAGCCTGGCTTTAATATTCCTCCAAAAGAGCTGCCCCTTAACCATTACTCCGGCTCCGGATAGTGTTCACCCTGAATTGACAAAATTGCCCTTTTTGCTCAAATTGAGTGATTTCTTCTTCTTTTCCTCCGTGCGACTCCAAAGTAGCTATAAAACTCAAAACAAGCGTAAAATACATAATTCACAAGAAAAATAGCAAAGAAAGCGTAACTACTAGATAGTAAATACGGTGTATTCTACACCTATCAGATTCCCCCACACTTAGACTTTGCTAGTCCTCGAGCAAATCAAACTAAAAACTCACAACTTCAAAGCGTTCTAGCGTCCCAAGCATCCAAAGAGCTATGAGGACATAGAGTTTCTGCATGCTAGTAATAAGAAGTTAGAAATACTAAAGAACATATTCTCGTTCTTAAATGTTGAGTGAGAAATAACCACACCATAATGAGAGAACGCGTGTTTGAGAAACGATCAATAAGCATTTCGCCTCGACTTCTGCCTCACCAAAAAGGATTTTATGATAATTGCACTCAAAAAAGACGGCTTTTTATGGTTCTCACATGTGTGCGGTAGGAATGAAGAGAGAATTCCTGCGACACGTTGAATGGTGGGAAGGACAACTTCCGAAATATTTTTAAAAACCCACATCTTTTAATATTTTGAAAAACCATTTTTCTGACGATATCTACGAAAGGAAATCAACCATTATTATTAAGGATGAGATTACTTACTCACCTTCACATCCGATCGCCAATTATGATAACACCACTCTCACGGCATCCAATAGAAACGTCTTCCGCTCCTCGTCTTTATCTTGGTCTTCGTCTTCGGTTCCAACTATTGGTGATAAACTCTCGAATTTCGTAAATCCTTAACAATTTTTAACTCTTGTACCTTAAAAATCCTTGTCGCTTGAAACTTCCTTATAGTTTTTCCTTCCCTACGGCTCATTCAAATAAAAACAAAACAAATATTTCTCTTGTCTTTTTTTTTTTTTTTTTTTTTTTTTTTTTTTTTTTTTTTTTTTTTTTTTTTTTTTTTTCAAACAAGAGAAATAAAATACAAAAATTAAACCATGGCCGTGGGAGAAGTATTTTACCGCTTGATTCTTCACAATTTGTATCGTCTTGAAATCATAAACTTCAATAATTCTCACCTTTTGATTTTCTTCGCTTTCATGAATAAGTCTTCATACTTGGATATAAAATTACCTCATTGTATTGTAAGTCTTCAACATATATGTGAAATCCGCTCTTTGTATGTTGCTTTACTTGTATTTGAAATTTGCTCTTTTTTTTTTTTCGTTCCGTTGCTTGTAAACCTTGAACTTTTTCCAACTTTCCTTGTAGATTTTTGTAGGATCATAATATCGCAACATACAAGGCTCGCGGGATTAATAAACGACGGTGTCGCGAAGGAGTCGCAGGAGCTAAAATAAACGACGCAATGAATAACGACAAGCAAAACATAAAGAAGACGTGAAACCTGGCGAGGGTTAAGAAGTGTCGCGAGAACGAATGTTTGTGCATCTGCGACACTTCGCGGGACATTCCCGAAAATAAAGGATAGCTTAGCTGTCATCCACTATGTATTACCCTATATAAAGGGCTGAGTGAATCTGTTGGAAGGGGGAGATCTTTTGGGGAATTGTTAAGCAAGTCAATAGGAGAGAGAAAGTTTAAGAGTGCTTTAATTCCTAAGTGTAATTCTATTTTCTCTCAATCAATAAATGTTCTTGATCTTACATCTTTCAATGGATTAATTAAGCAAAATTGAGTAAGGGGTGTAGTGTGGGATTTCCTGCAACTACATATGCGCTAGAAACAGGGACTGTCATTGGTAAAAGAGAGAAGATTGCAATTAAAGTTGTTTGAATCAGGAAAATGAGAAAGGAAAATCTTAAATCGGATGAAAGAGATATGGCATACAACACAGATACAAGAGTAATGATTAGCGAATTTCATGAAAATATCAGAGGAAGAATACACAAACGAGATTTTGAAGGAAAGAAGATTACGGATAGAGAAATAACATCACCTTTGAAGGATTGGGAAAAGCAAGAGATAACATTCACGGCGGCGGAAATATCTAAAGAAAATTTGGATCACACATCTCCATTGGTGATCGCAATTAACGCGTATAAGGAAGGAGAGGAATTGGAAAACACGGTGAAAACATGGGTGGTGAATGGAGTTTTAATTGATACAGGGAGTCTGGTGAACATCATGTTCTATCACGCTTACAAAAAGATGGGATATCAAGACGAAGATATGACTTTCGCGGCATACAATATTCAAGGTTTTGGTAAATCCATAACAAAAGTTAGAGGGGAGATAAAAATACGTATTCCATTAGGAAGAATCGAAACACAGGTGACATTGAGCGTAGTAGATATGGAATCACCGTATAACTTATTACTAGGAAGACCATGGGTACATGCAATAAAAGTCAAGGCGCGTCGGCTTCATCAATGTATCAAGTTTCCTACACCAACTGGAATAGGCGAGATCAAAGGGGATCTTTGCTAAAGGAAGAATATATTATCAAAATGAAGTAAAGTGTTGCGAGGAACAAGTAAACAAGCGAAAGAATATATCAAAGCACCGCAAAAAGATGGCGAGGGCGGCTAAGAAGGAAGAAGAGTTCAGAGTTTACATGATAAGAGCAAAGGAAGGAAAAGGCATACCTAGCGAGACCTCGGGAGAAGAAAATGATCTTGCGAGAGAGCCAAAAGGACCAACCCCCATGGGAGAACCAACCCCCAGTTACGTCGCGGCAGAACAAACCACAGAAGTGAATATTGGAACTAAGGAAAAACCCAAGATGCTAAAGATTGGAACTAACATGGAAGCGGATGAAGAGAAAAGAACTGTCGATCTGTTGCGAGATTATAAAGACATCTTCGCGTGGGATATGGATGAAATGCCTGGTATAGATCCATCGATAGCTTGTCACAAGTTAGAAATTGATAAAAATGTGAAGCCATTTAAACAAAGAATTAGAAAGATAGCAACGAAGATATCACCCTCGAGATAGAAGAAGAAGCTGCAGAAGATGTTGGACGCGCAGGGATTATCGACAAGCAAAATATCCAGAATGGATAGCGAATATGGTTATAGTTCCGAAGAAAAACAAGGGAATAAGGATTTGCATTGATTTCACCGATTTAAATAAAAGCGTGCCCTAAAGACAGTTTTCCATTGCCGATATTCCACAACTAGTCGAATCAGCGGTAGGGAATGAAAGAATATCATCTCTCTCGACGGGTACAAAGGTTACAACCAGATTCCACTTGCCGAGGAAGATCAAGAGCATACTTGCTTTCTTCGCTCCAAGAGGATTATCTTGCTATACTAAAATGCCATTTGGTCTGCGAAATCTTTGGAGCAACATATCAAAGGATGGTAGAAGAGGTATTCACAGAATGGATACATAAAACACTAGAGGTATACGTAGATGACATGCTGGTAAAAAGTAAGAAGGCAGAAGATCACGTGCGAGATCTAAAAGAAATTTTTGAGCAAATGAGGCGTTTTAACATCAAAGTAAATCCAGAAAAATGTACCTTCGGAGTTGCGTCAGGGAAGTTCTTGGGTTACATTGTATCAAAGGAAGGAATACATGTTGACCGGAAAAAGGTAAAAGCAGATTCGCGATATGCCAACACTGCGACAGGTAAAGGATGTTCAAAAGCTGAATGGATTGTTAGCATCATTAGGAAGGTTCATCTCGCGGTCATCGATAAGTGTAAACATTTTTTCAGCATTTTGAAAAAAGGATCGAAATTTAAGTGGATGGACGAATGTGAAAAGGCTTTACAAGGGATCAAAGAGCATTTAATGGATATATCCATTATGCAGAAGGCAGAACCAGGAGAGGAGTTATTAATATACCTCGCGACAACTTCGCATGATTTAAGTGCAGTTCTGCTGCGAACGGACGCAGGAGTAGAGAAACCAATCTATTATATCAGCAAAACTTTTAATGCGCGCGAAAGAAATTATTCGAAGATCGAAAAATTAATCCCGGCATTAGTTTATGCAACGTTCAAGCTTCGCATATATTTTCAAGCGCATACTATTAAAGTAGTAACGAAGATACCAATCGAGTCGTTGATGAAACACTCAAAAAGATCGGGAAGAGTTGAAAGATGGAATGCTCAAATAAGCCATTGTAAGCTCAAATATGAGATATTATCCTCAACTAAATCACAAGTTGTCGCAGATTTTTAAAGCGAAATTTCCCTTGGAAGAAGACGAAGCGATAGATGAGATGATGGATGTAGAAGAAGAGTATGGAGACCCGAAAGACCTGCTAACTGAGCCAGATAGGTGGGAAATATTAGTAGATGGATCATCAAATGGAGAAGGAAATGGAGTGGGAATTGTTATGATTTCGCCAGAAGGCAATAAATTAGCTTTCTCTTTTAGATTGGAGTTTGAATCCACGAATAATGAAACAGAGTATGAAGCTATAATACATGCTCTGCGACTTGCAATAGAAATGAAATTGGAGAATATAAGGATTACCAGTGATTCGCAACTAGCAATTCACCAAGTAACAGAGAAATATACTACAAATAATCCATCTTTGAAAAAGTATAAGAAGCATGTCGAAGAATTGTCGGCACAGATACCGAAAATAAAATGGAGGCACATATCAAGGAGAGATAATAGACTCGCAGACGCTTTTGCCTTTATATCAAGTATGATGACAGACCCGACTGCGAGGAATATCAAAATACGAGGCGCTACGACGCCATCAATTAATAAAGAGGAAGGACAAGAAGCAGATATAATGATGGTGGTAGATGAAATGCAATGTCGCGAGGAAGACTGGAGAATAGAACTTCATGCGTACTTAATGAAAGGTGAGGTACCAAGAAATAGATTGGAAGCACACAAGTTAAAGAGTCGGGCAACAAACTATGAATTACGAGATGGCGTGCTTTATCGGCGATCTTTTGAGGGACCTTCGCTTCGATGTCTAACAAGGAAAGAAGGGGAAACCATATTGAAGATGTTGCATAGTGGGGATGCCGGAAATCACAGCGGCGGGAGATCTTTGGCATATAAGGCAAAGACGCAAGGATATTATTGGCCATATATGCATGAGGACGCGAGAGCGATATCCGTACAGCTGCGAATATTGTCAAAGACATGGGAAGAAGATACATGCACCAGGAGCACTATTAAATTCTTCAAGAAGTGTGTGGCCTTTTGGAAAATGGGGTTTAGACATTGTGGGACCATTTTTACCAGGAACAGGACAAAGAAGGTACTTAATTGTCGCAACGGACTATTTCACAAAATGGGCAGAGGTGAAAGCGGTCCAGCACATTCGCGATAAGGATGTTTTTACTTTCATATTTGAAAATATTATATGCAGATTTGGGATCCCCGCACAATTGGTATCTGATAATGGGAAGCAGTTTGAAGGGCAAAATATAGAGTCTTCTTTGCTTAATGCATTTCGAGATAAGATGTGGAAAATCAACTCCATTATATCCACAAGCTAATGGCCAAGCGGAGGCAACAAACAAAACAATTGCCGATATATTGAAGAAAAAGTTGGAAGGACACAATAGGGGATGGTGCGAACAAGTACCCAATGCAGTATGGGCTTATAATACAACTAGAAGAGAAGCCACAGGAATGTCCCCTTTTTGCTTAACTTACGGAGTCGAAGCAGGACTCCCAACAGAGGTCGTGATTCGACAACCAAAAAAGAGGTTTGGGAGAAAAATCTTAGCGCAGGCAACATTCTAATCAAGTTGGATGAATTGGAAGAAAAACGAGAAAAGGCATTGCGACACATGGAGAATTATCAGCGAAGACTGGCTAGAGAGTATAACAAGCGTGTAAAAATACGTGAGTTCCAACCAGGAGACTTGGTATTGCGAGAAACCCCAACATATCAACGTGAAAGTGGAGGCAAGTTGGCGAGAAAATGGGATGGACCTTATATCATCAAAGAGGTAGTTGGTACAGGGGCGTATAGATTGATGGATCCCGAAGGAAAAGATATGGGACAAAAATTGGATAGACCATGGAATAGAATATATCTAAAGAAGTATTACCCGTAAAAACGAGAGAGGAAAAATGAATCAAGAGGAAATACTTCTTTGCAAAATATTTGCGACATTCAATAAAATGCAGAGAAAATCCGCGAAGATCTCGCGACAAGAAAAACAAAAAGTCATGAATGGCTTAACAAAACAACAAGAGATAATGAATGATTAAATGAATGAATCGGCGAATATCTCGCAAGCAAAATGGCAAATGATGAAGAATAATTGAATAAAAGAATGAATGAATGGGACGAACCTTTATGGCGTACACCCTAGTTCGCGAATAACATTTCGTAAGAGGCAAATGTAAGACCTAAAGTGCGTCATATAAGGGGGTATCTCTCGACATGGCTCAGGGGGAAGGTTACACCGCTCCTGAAGCCTAAGTCATGAAAATTTGGGGCCCATGAAAGCCTATCCGGGATGAGGTACCTTGGATTCCCAACTATATATATAAGGTTATACCACAGTTGGGCGACCGAGGGTCTCTTCCAAGGAGTCGAGTGTATGCTCAAGGCGCCGAGGTACACGGTTGAGCGAGTGCCCGGATGGATGAACCTACCCTGGCCATTCTTGGCAAGTCTTGGCATGCGTTGCACTCGCTCCGAGAAAACTCCACTTAGGGTGCAGCCTCGTAACCATAAACCCTATAGGTATAAGGGACAAGAGGCTGCGAAAACAACTGGTTGTTGTTAAGACCGGATGGGAGGAGCTAGTCTTGTATGGCCGATGTTTTGCCTCCTTGAAGGGGCAACCGGGGAGATGATAAGGGCGACGCTCTCCATTAGGGGGAGTGTCAAAACAGACGCAAATGTCATAAGGCTATGTTTTCGCAAGAGAATTTAGGCTTGTCATATTTGTGCAATGATCCTGCAGAGGCAATAATACTAACGCGAGGGTAAGGCGAGATCAATGTGTCTTTACACGAAAGTGTACGGACGTCCTGCGATTTCGTCGCACGACGGCAATGTCATGGGGCTATATGTTCGCAAGGATATCTAGGCCTGTCATATTGTCGCAACTAAAACATCCTGCAGAGGCAAAAATACTTGGAAAATGATAAGGCAAGATCAATGGGTCTTTACATGCAAGTGTAAAGACGTCCTGCGATTTTGTCGCGATGAAAGGTGGCAGGGGAAGACCTCTACTTAGGGAGGTCTAACTTGGAAGACCACACAAAAATGATAAGGCAAGGTCAATGGGCCATTGCATGAAAATGTAAAGGCGGCCTGCGACCTTGTCGCCACAAGAAGAGATAAAATAAAGACTACTGAAATGATAAGGCAAGGTCAATGGGCCTCTGCATGAAAATGTAAAGGCGGCCTGCGACCTTACGCAATGAGAAAATTAAAATCAAATCCCTGATTGGGATGGTTTTACTTAATAAAAATTCAATGAGCGAACATGCTCGCAAGGTTTTCTTAACTAAGAAAGGAAGAAAGAAATATGAGAATTACTCAATCAAAGAGTTAAATCATTCACACAAAAAGGAATTCTGGCAAGTTACAAAGAGAATTTAACTCTCTACATCAGCATTATCAAATACAGAGGATGGTTGAGACTTTTCTGCGCCTTTATCAGCTTCGCCTCCTTCAGTTGGTGGATTTTCATCAGAAATGTTTTCATCACCTTCGTTCTCGCCAGTTACTTGATTTTCATCAGGAATCTTTCTATTTGGATCTTCATCGACTACTTCCTTATCAGGGAGATCTTCGCCGCTTTCATATTCATAATCACTATCTGGAGAATTAGGAACTTCATCATCACTTACTTCCAAAGGATCGACATGAATAGGATTAAGAGACTTCGACAGCAAAATATCATTCACAAGAACTTCCGCTTTAAGGGGGAATTGGCGAAGCAGTGCTTTTTGACGATTCTTACTATCAATGTCCTTACAATAAGACATATAATCAAACCTTCGCTCTGCGCGTCATCGAGAACGAGCAAGAGACGCGGCGAGTAGTCCGTTTTCCTTGCGAATTTTAGAATAATCAGACCTGAGGGTGGAGATAGTGGAGCGAAGCTTTCTCTCAGAGTCTGCATAAAAAATACACAAGATCAGAGAAAATTCTTATCGAACATTATTGGCATGTTTAGGGTAATAAAGCATTCATGGAATAAATACATAAATTAAGATAGTCAAATAATTTGACTACCTTCCTTTTGAGAAGTAAGATGTTGAATTAAAGCTGCGAAGTTATTCCCCAAACAGTCCATGACATCATCAAATGAATCTCCAACTAAGCCTTTCAATCGAGATCGCAAATTCTTTTCATTGGAAACAAGTATGGAATTTTCGGTCGCAAGAGTAGAGTTGGATTTTTCTAATTTGGCACATTGTTCTTGGAATTGCTTCGCTTTTACACTCAAAGTTATTCTACCTTGAATAAGTTTATCTCTCTCGGCAGTAATTTCTTCAAGTTGGTTTTTCAAAGAATGCTTAGCTTGTTCTTGTTCTTCACATAACTTTTGACAAGCATTATACTGCTGTGAGTAGCTCGCCATCTTATTCAACAGAGAACGTTTCTCTTGAGAAAGAGTTCGATTCTCATCTGATAAAGTTTCCAACTCCAAATTAGTTTTAGTCAAAGAATAAGAGAGGCGAGATAAGTCATTACTTAATGAGACTTGCTTTTGCGATAAATCAAAATTCTCTTTAGACAAGTTATTTATTTGATCAGCTGCATAGGTATGAAGGTTATCTAAGCGATTATATTGCTCCATCCAAGCATCTCTTTCACCTCGAACCTCTTCAACGATAGACTCCGTCTGATATATATCCATTATTCGTTTCTGGTTTAATACTTGGAGGACGAGCAAGGGTTTGAGTTCTAAAAAAAAAAAAAAAAAAAAAAAAAAAGGGTGGCGAGAGTATACCTTTTAATTCTTCATTCTTCTTGCGAAGATTATCACGATCTAGTGAAATATTGAGAAATTTTTGATTTTCAAGGTGGAGATTATTGCACTTCACAGCCATAACTTGGAGATCATCCTTCAGCTTATTAATCTCTTGAACTAAAGATGCTTGCGAGATCCTATCAGGACCAAGGTGCTTACTTAAAATCTCATGAGACATTGGATTTGATGGGATCGCGAAGTCTTTTGGCATCATTCACGAGATCAGAAAGAACCTTAAAGGCCACATCTATCCCCTCCAAATTTTCTGCAGTTAGAGGAATTTGTTCAAACAAAGAAGACGAGTCGTCCTTTGTCAAAGGAACCTCATGAGAAGAGGAGGTTTCAGGGAGAGAGGTGATTGGAGAAATAGTAGGGACATTGATAATAGGAGGAGGTATAAGATCGTTTGTAGTAGGACAGTTATAAGGAACTTGGTCTATGAGGAGTTGAGGTATAGAAATATTGTCGCTGGTAATGTTACCAGAAGAAAGAGGCACAAAATTATCTTGCGAAGACTTCGCAGCAGGAGACAAAGACGTGAATGAAGGAAATGGAACGTCGGGGGTAACAGGTTTAGAGTAGCGAAGCCTTTTGGGAGTATGACCAGTAGTTTTATCATCCTGCGAATGACAAATTAAATAAGAAACAGAGGCAACAACGCATTGCTAATAAAAACAAATGTCTCTTAAATACCTTGTCACTCGCAGACTGTCTTTTTGTAACCGTAGATTTTGCTCGCGAAGTGGGCTTTGGTTGCGTGAGGGATTCTTGTTGTGAAGTAAATTTCGATGGCGAGCCCAAAGAAAGAAGAGGATCCTTCACGGTAAATTTAGTTCTGGGTTGGTTCTTGCTAAACAACAATGGCAGAAAAAGAACCACAAAGTTAATCATACCAGTGTGATTTCAACAAGAAAAGCCAATCTCAAATTTAATCAACCGCAAAATCAGCTAGATATGGCAAAATTAACAAACCTGGACGCCATGAGAGTAACAACTGGAAGGGAATAGCTAAAGCGATGAAGAAGAAGAACACTTGCAGAACGATGAAGAAGAAGAACACTTGCAGACGATGAAGAAGATGAAAAGGAAAAGGAAAATTCTTCACAGGGGATGCTCCTATAAATAGATGAGAAAAATGTTATGACCGGATAACATTAAATGCACCGGAAAAAGAGGTAAATATAGACACGTGTAAACGGTCACTACTAAATCCAAGGAAACCTGACGAAAAGAACTTTAGTAGAATCCAAATATACGACATTTTTCCTAATAGGCTAAGAGATTGCGAAATTGATTATTCTCTATAACACATGAAGCAAGAAATGACACTTCGTATGTAGAAGCTTCGGAACTTCGCGCAAAGAATAGAGGCAAGTACGTACTTTTCAAGTACAGTATTCTTCTGCTTGTTCCATCATCAGCAAAGACCAAAGATTACTACAACAACAGATTTTTCCTTAAAGATCGCTCTTCAAGCAATATTCAAGGAAAAAGAGGCAAGATGTAGGATCATAATATCGCAACATACAAGGCTCGCGGGATTAATAAACACGGTGTCGCGAAGGAGTCGCGAGAGCTAAAATAAGCAGCCGCAATGAATAACGACAAGCAAAACATAAAGAAGACGTGAAACCTGGCGAGGTTAAGAAGTGTCGCGAGAACGAATGTTTGTGCATTTGCGACACTTCGCGGACATTCCCAAGAAAATAAAGGATAGCTTAGCTGTCATCCACTATGTATTACCCTATATAAAGGGCTGAGTGAATCTGTGAAGGAGAGATCTTTTTGGAATTGTTAAGCAAGTCAATAGGAGAGAGAAAGTTTAAGAGTGCTTTAATTCCTAAGTGTAATTCTATTTTCTCTCAATCAATAAATGTTCTTGATCTTACATCTTTCAATGGATTAATTAAGCAAAATTGAGTAAGGGGTGTAGTGTGGGATTTCCTGCAACTACAATTTTGATGTCGCTCCTTGTTGATGATGAATGTGTTTCTATGGATCCGTTGTTGTCGAGAGAGAAATGGTGCTAACCGCAAATCGAACTACAAGAAGGTGGCTTTCATCTATAGACGTCACCCTTATGATTGACAAAATTAGCACTCAAGAGATCAAAGAGTAGTGCTTCTATTGGTGGGAGGTTGGGTAGCTCACCATTCTACCCCACAGGAATTGACGTATGGTGACACACACTCAAAAGAAGCTCTTTAGTAGATGGAAAATTTCTGCCGGTGCCTCTCTTGATATGAATACGGGTAGTCTCCACTAATGATTGATCAGCAACTCTAATAATGCACTTCTCCCCGCACCAAATTAGCATCACCGCATGATTAAATCCATTATTTAACACTCTAACAAGCAAGAAATCCGAACGTAGTTCTCTAACATTTCCAAGTTCAATTATGTCGGTCAAAATCTCTATGTAAACATACCTAGAAGTATGCTAGTGACTCTAAAATCTTTAAAAGTTGGAGTTTTTATGTAAAACTTTTTTTTTTTTTTTCAAAACTTTTTAATTTTTTGTTTTAAAAACATGCTTAACCACTCCCCCACACTTAAACCTTACATTGTCCTCAATGTAATTGAATCCTCCTAGTAAAGTTAAGGTGGGAAATTTTAACATGATATGAAACAAGAAAAAGAAATAACAAAAAGCAAAAAGATAAGAAATACAAAACCTATGGGTTGCCTCCCATTAAGCGCTTGTTTTAAAGTCGACGGCCCGACTTAGCTCTTGCATGATTCATTAGCCCGGATCAATCTCTTTCACGGGAAAACATGATTTCACATCACTAGGGTATCGCGTTGTCTCAAAGATATTGAAGTGGATGAGTGTACCATCAAACTCCATAGTCAAGGTGCCATTTTGGACATCAATCTTTGTTCCTATTGCTTAAAAATGGTCTACCCAATAGCAAAGGTGTAGACTTGGAAGAATTCTCATCATTCATGTCTAAGACATAGAAATCGGCCGAAATACAAGCTCATTAACCCGCACCAAAACATTCTCAACAATCCCTTTCGGGTAAACATTAGATCGGTTAGCAAGTTCAAGAACTACCCTTGTCTCCTTAAGAGGACCAAGATTCAAAGAATCATAAATCGAGGAAGGCATAACATTAACCGATGCACCCAAATCTAGCAAAGCTCGAGTAAACCTTGTTTTACCAATTGTGCAAGGTATATTGAAACTACCGGGTCCTTTAATTTTGGTGGGAGTTTCTTGAGAATGAACGTCTTCAAATTTTCCCCACACTCATGACTTCATTCCCTTTTAACCTTTTCTTCTTCATGCACAACTCCTTTAAGAACTTTTACAACGAGGAATTTGACGAATAGCTTCTATGAGTGGAATATTGACTTGTACTTTCTTAAGGATGTCCCACATATCCTTGTATTCCAAGTCTTTCTTCGAATTAGCAAATCGGATAGGAAATGGGGGTGGAGTTGTGAAAGTAGGAACCGTCTCCTTAGGTAGGTTGGTTGGGGATGTATTCTCCTTTGGTGCGGTTTCAATTTCCTCTTTCTCATCATACACCTTATCTTGTTGATTTGGTTGCTCCACTTGTTTTCCACTCCTCAAAGTAATCGCATTAACGCTCTCTCTTGGATTAACAAATGGTTGTGAAGGAAGTTTTGTGGATGCTTGAGCTTTCAATAGATTCACATCGGTCGCTAATTGCCCCACTTGAATTTGTAAATCCTTGATTGCGAATCGGTCTTTTGTTGGTGTTGTTGAACCAAAGTGGTGAGACCTTACACACCTTGCATTAACGCATTGAGCTTGTCATCATTCAAAGAATCACGTTCCTTGACTTGTTGTGGTTGAAATTGTTGTTGAGGTTGGAAACGTGATTGTTGGAAACCACCTGTTGCTCATACGGATTGGAAACTGCCGCTTGCTTGTTTGCATAACTAAAGTTGGGATGATCCTTCCAACCGGGATTATAGGTATTGGAGTATGGATCGTACCTTGGCCTTTGATTTGGATATAAAGCATTTACTTGTTCGGTCTCACCATCCGAATAATTACCGCGGCCATCCTTTCGCATCATTATCTCCATGTTACTCATCCTTTGATCAAGATGTGATGATGAATCACTAACTTCATGCACTCGCCTAACCATGGGTTCATCTCTTGTGTAGAATTGTTGCGAGTTTTCCGCCATACTTTCAATCAACTCGGTAGCTTGGGTCACCGTCTTGTTCATTAGTGCACCACCACCCGCGGCGTCAAGAAGAGACCTATCACTTAGGTTGAGAGCTTCGTAGAAGTATTGGAGTATCATAACGTCACTAAATTGATGGTGTGGACAGCTTGCCACCAACCTCTTGTATCGCTCCCAACATTCATACAATGATTCTCCCACTTGTTGTTTCAATCCACAAATGTCCTTGCGAATTTGAGTAGCTTTGGATGCGGAAAATATCTCTCGAGGAAAAGTTTCTTCATACCATTCCATGTTGTGATACTTAGGAAGGCAAATAATATAACCATTCCTTAGCATTGCCCGCCAAAGAAAATGGGAAAGCTTTCAACATTGCTCCATCCACATTAGTTTCGGTGGAAGCATAGCCATAACTATGGTATAGAAGTCCATAAGATGTTTGTTTGGGTCCTCATTCACCATGCCATGGAACTTTGGTAACTCTCTAATCAACCCGGCTTGATCTCGAAGGTTGAGTTAGTTTGGATACACCATTGTTGTGTATCAAGCCTGTGAGAAGCTAGGTCCTTGAGTGTACGATCAGCCATCGTTTCTTCCTCTTTGTCGAATCACTTGATGAAGAAGGAGGAAGTGGAGTGTTAATCGCTCGAATGAAATCCTTTAGTTGAGTGTCGGATCGAAGACGTATTGGACTCGGTCTACCCTTTTTAAGCATTCACCAAAGGTATAACACCTGAAACAAGATTCTCAAAAACTAAGTTAGATACGGTATAGAATCTAACAAAGCAAGAATAAAGCAAAAACAAAAACAAAAACAACTAAAAATCGCCCCGTTGCTCCCAAGCAACGGCGCCAAAATTTGATGCGTGTCGAGGTGCAATCAAATTAATTAATGTTTCCACTCAATTAAAAATAATATAATGGAAGTCAAGTTCGTTCCCACGAGAGAGCAAGAGATTCTAGTTGTAAAAATTGTCACGAAAAAGGGGGATGTATAAAGCAAAAGAAAATAAACAAAGCAATTCAAAGTTAAAGTTGAAATCAATAAGAGAGACAAGACCAAGGAATCCTTCTTCGTTGCAAAACAATGATTAAAGTTATGTTCTTTTCTACTTGTTATTAGTCACAAATTATCACCAACCGTAGGATAGCAGGTCCGCTTAGCTAGCCCCAAAATCCCTTATTTCACTGAGTAACAAGTCCGCTTAGTTATCGATTCTATTCAAAAGAACCACCTTGAGGTCCGCTTACAAGATGTAATTCCCAGATGCATTAAGATTTATGAATTTAGGTTTAGTACTAGTAGTTAAACTCGGTTCGCTTGGTTCACTTTCTAGCGTTGTTTCTACACACAATTGCTCCACGGAATCCCTCCGCAAGGTCTTGTGTTTTCTACTTGTGTAAAGTGTCGAGAACGATTACGTATTCCCTAACTTGTACTAGAATTAGATTAAACTAACAAATCAATTTAGCGTGCACTCTAAACAATCTATCAATCAATCATGAATGAATAAACATTCCTATTAGTAAAAACAAACGATAATCATGTGAAAAATCTCAAGATAGAATCGAAACAAAACTCAAATCATGTATTAAGAACTAGGAATTCATCCTCAATCAATAAGAAAATTAGCTACTCATGCTTTTGAAATTCACACAAATAATAATTATTAAAAGGAGAATTTTCAAGTTCACACAAATAATTAAAAAGAAGAATCTTAGAAAAGCAAGCAAAAACACAAGTGTTGTGTGTGTAGAGAGGTGTCTAAAAGATGTAGAAAACTTCTCTATTTATAGGCTTCAATATTCTCCAACTCTTCCAAGGATTAGAATCCTTTTCCTTTTGCAATTCAATTTCCAAATCCAAGCTTTTCTCAACTCTTCATCTTCTCTTTCCAAATTTGAGCCCAATTCTCCATCCAATTCCTAGTCCAAGTCTTCACACCCATGAGAGAAATCCATAGAAAATTCTCGGAATTTTTTGGCGGAAAAGCTGGATTGTGGCCGAAATCCGGGCCGGAATAGTCGCCTGAAAGTTGTCGCGGTGATGGAATATTCCGTCCAAGATTCTCGTTACCATTAGGTCAAACTATGATCAACCGTTAGTCAATGGTCAAAGGGGAAGGAGAGTCGTCGAGTTAGCTTCCATTTCAGGCCGAGTCGTCTTAATCGCCTGAGTCATCGCAATGGATCGGCTCATCGAATCGCTCGATCGGTCATCGCCGGCACCGAGTTGACTCGCCGGAGGGATGATTTGGCCGAGTTTCGGCTAATTACATAGGACATTTACGGCCACATTCGGCCTCACTTTTCAATCTTCTCCTGTGATGAGACCTACACATTCATCTAATTGAGTATCACAAGCTTCAATCAAACATACCCCATTCTGCAATTTCTTTCATCTGCCATTAAAACCCCACAGATCCCCTTTCTTATTCAAAATACCAATCATACACAGAGAACCCCTAATCTTCATCACTAGCGGTACCATCTTGACCATTTAATCACCTTCTTTGTCTCCCATTAATTCTTTATCTCTCTGTAAACCCATCTCTTCTTCAAGCTCAATTCTCGCACCCTCATCAATTCACCACAAGACTGATCCAACATTAGCAGATCAATTCGAACGGCAATAATCTTCACAGTAAACCCTAACTATTAACCCATCTACAATTTAACATTCATCCTCAGTTCTATCGTCAACAGCTTCCATTTCAACCACCAACCCTTTTCTTGCTTCACCAACACAAACCCATAAACAAATCGAACCCTATTTCCACTTTACTCTATCTGAATCTTCAATCGGCAACAATAACTCGTCTCTTAATCTTTCAACATGAATCGATCCCCTTTTCATTCTCGTATTCAATTCTTCTCTCGATATCGATCTCTCGTTCTTCAGTTCATGGCCATCTCCGATTCATCTGCTGCTTGATTTCAACAACACCAGCTGGAATTTCTCCTCCGAGAATCTCACCATCAGTTCATCTTGCTCAGACGAACCCTAATCATCAGCTACCTCCATCTCCTTTGAATCAGCACCATCTTCACACTTCTTTCTCGATCTCTCTGTGTTCGATCTCTCTCTGATAATTTCAGAGATGTACTGAAATGAATATGAGAGACAAGTTCCTTTTGATTTAGGGTTGGGCCGATAAGGATAGGTGTGCACCCACGGACTGATAAATACACCCACTAATAGATTATAAGGGATACCACGATGTCAACACCCTTAACCTTGACCGGGCCTGGCTTTAATATTCCTCCAAAAGAGTCGCCCCTTAACCATTACTCGGACTCGGATAGTGTTCACCCCGGAATTGACAAAATTGCCCTTTTTGCTCAAATTGAGTGATTTCTTCTTCTTTTCCTCCGTGCGACTCCAAAGTAGCTATAAAACTCAAAACAAGCGTAAAATACATAATTCACAAGAAAAATAGCAAAGAAAGCGTAACTACTAGATAGTAAATACGGTGTATTCTACACCTATCATTAAGCAGTTAAATTTTTCACTTGACAAGGCAGGAGCCCATAGGAAACTCCAGCTCAATGAGTAGGACGAGATTCGTATAGATTCTTACGATAGTGCGAAGGAGTATAAGTACAAAATGAAACTTGTGCATGATAGAAATATTTTACGGAAGTCATTTTCTCCAGGTCAAAAAGTTCTTCCGTATGATACCCGTTTGCATCTTTTCTCTGGGAAGCTACTTTCTCGGTGGACGGGTCCTTTTATTGTTCGCACTGTATTTCCTCATGGAGCTGTTGAGATCAAGACACCGGACGGTAGTAGTTCTTCGAAGGTTAACGGTCAGAGATTGAAAACCTTTTTAGAGCCCTTTCCTACAGGTGATGTTGAGGAGGTCCCTCTGGAGGACCCTGTTTACTCTTGATTGACCATCTAGGTGATTGTATGTTGTATATTAGTTTTTGATTTCTCTCTTCACCTGTGTACTATCTTTCCGACTTCTCTCTTTCGATTCCTCGTGTTACTTTACTTTTGGTATTGCTCTTTTATTAGAAACATTGAGGACAATGTTAGATTTAAGTTTGGGGGTGGGGAAGAAACTTTTATTTAGCTTTTAGTTGCAATAAATAAACTCCAGAGCCTAGAAATTTATATTTATTAAGGTCGGCACTAACCAATCTAAGTGGATGGAAGCATTTTGGTTGTAGGAGTTGAGGAACCAATCTGATTAGATGGAAACATCTAAAGAGTCTATTCATAAAAGCACAGAGCTCGGGTGTTAGAAAAAGAAAACATGGTAGTTTCGCCATATCCTCGTGATGGAAACATCGAAAGAATCCTGATCACTTCTTTTATTTTTCTCTTTACCATTGCTAGGGTGAAATAGAGTGACTGAGATACCCCAAAAAAAAAAAGAGGCCTGATAGGGTGTAGAATACATCCTAATTTACTATCTATTGTTTATGCTTTCTTTGCTATTTTTCTTGTAAATTATGTATTTTACGCTTGTTTTGAGTTTTATAGCTACTTCTGAGTCGCACGGAGAAAAGAAGAAGAAATCACTCAATTTGAACCAAAAGGCCAGAAAAGTCATTTCACAGGCGAACACTATCTGGAGCCCAGTCAAGGTTAAAAGGTGACTCAAATTACTAAAGAAAGGACAGTTCAAGTTAAGGGGCCGCCAAACCTGGGTAGCCCTTATCCAAAAACGTAGTCTTTATTATCGCTTGGTAAAATGGATGGGTTATGTCCATGGATGTTGAAACCCAAACCCATAGACCCACACCCGTACCCGGGTACCGATATCCTATCCTACCCCAAATTATTACCCTAACCCTAAAATTGAGAGGTATGTCTCTCATTTCTCCCATTCACCTAAAAACTAAAAACGAACAATGGCTGCCGCTGTGGTTCGATTGATCGAGAGAAAGGGAGAACAAACCAAGAGATCGAGAGTTGCAGGTGGTGAATTAATGGAGAGAAAGATTGAGAGATGAATTAACAGAATGGGTTTTGTCAAAGAATAATATGGTTTCGATTTGAAGAGGAATCGGTGATAAAGATGAGTTTGCTGATGAATTGAAAGAAGAGATCGAGAGTAATTGAGGCAGAGAAGAATCAAAGATAGATTTG
This sequence comes from Papaver armeniacum, assembly GCA_023531295.1. Lineage (NCBI taxonomy): Eukaryota > Viridiplantae > Streptophyta > Magnoliopsida > Ranunculales > Papaveraceae > Papaver > Papaver armeniacum. The sequence continues at coordinate 22,822 of JAJJWW010009799.1, read as the reverse complement.
ATTGAGAGATGAAATCAAGGGTTCTGTGGTGATGTTCAAGTAATTAAATCAATAGGGTTGGCTGCTGCTGATTCAAAGGAGATGTCGCTGTAACTGATGAATTAAGGGATTTGTGGTTGTTGATGTTGAGATTAAAATGCTGGATAAAAGAATGAATGGGGTTTGCTGGTGAATCGGGAGTAGAAAAGCAGATTGAACTCAGGAGATCAGACAGAAATTGAAAATAGGGTCGAAGTTGCATCTGTGAATCGATTGAGAACAAGTCGATAAAAGAACAGGGAGAATTGATAGAGATTACAGAGTGGGTTTGAGCTTGATTTGAAAACCAGAAGCTAGAGTCATTTCTACTTTATTGGCTAATAAGAGATGGGTTCTGGCACTGTTGGTATGGGTAGTGATGCTAGGGTTTGAGTGCTGCTGAGAATTTGAGACACAGACACTGAGGCTTGAATGAGATTGACAGGTCTTGTGGTTTGCCAAGACATGGCAATAGACCTGGAGGTATGCTACTTGGTGGATTCTACAATGAATGTGACAATGAGACATGAAGCAAGGATGTAATTGAAATTGCAGGTGGAAACATGGCCTGGGAAGAGCTGAAGTTGGAACTGAAGCTGCTTAGATGAATATGAGAAGGAAGAGGGGCTAATGGTGGTCTGGTGTCGCTGGTGGCTGCAGATTGGTATGCAGAAGAGGAATGGGGGAGATTCAAGGGTTTTGAGCATTGAGAAGCAGCTGTTGTTTGGGTAACAGATTTACAGGCAATGGTGGTACTGAGTTTGATTGCAGCTCAGATAGAGCAAGGTGGTGCGAGAACAAGGTGCTTATGGAGATGGTGTATGGAAGCTGAGGTGATGTGCTCGGTTTGTGAAGGTTGAGTCCGTATGAAGTCAAGGAAACTGTGGTGTTCAATGGCTAGTAGGTGGAATTGTGAAGACACTGTTATTGTCACATATTCTGAGGATGGAGTCTCGTGCACTGTACTAATTAGACCGAATGCCTGAATTACGTTAGATGTATGCCTAGGTGTGTCGTGAACCGAAGACCAAAAGAATGGCCCGAAACAACGGTCGGAAGTCTGTAATCAGCCGAAACTGTTTAAATTTCCCTACGTGGAAGTCAACTCGCGACATTAAAGAGATCCAACCGAGTTCAGTGACCGATTCCGGTTAGCTGAATTAGATCAAGTCAGCCGAGTAAGCAGCTGACTCAGTAACTGACTCAGCTGAGTAAGCCCAGTTAGCTGAGTCAGAAGCTAACTCGAGTCTGACTCTCCTTCCCCTTTGACCATTGACTAACGGTTGATCAGCAGTTTGACCTAATATGATAACAGAATCTTGACGGAATATTCCATCACCGGCGACAACTTTCGGGGCGACTATCTTCCACGGATTCGGCCATAATACCGCTTTTCCGGCGAGCAAAAATTCCGAATTTTCTATGGACTTCTCTCATGGTGTGAAGACTTGACTAGGAATTGGATGGAGAATTGGGCTCAAATTTGGAAAGAGAAGGTGGAAGAGTTGAGAAAAAGCTTGGATTTGGAAATTGGAATTGCTAAAGGAAAAGGATTCTATTCCTTGGAAGATTTGGAGAATATTGAAGCCTATAAATAGAGAAGTTTTCTGCATCTTACACACACATCTCTACACACACAACACTTTTCTTTTCTTATTCTTTGTGTGAACTCTTTAGCATGAGTAGCTAATTTTATTATTGATTGAGGATGAATTCCTAGTTCTTAATATGATTTAAGTTTTTGTTTTCAATTATATCTTGAAGTTTTTCGCATAATTATCGTTTGTTTTTACTAATAGGAATGATCTTAAAGACATTCATGATTGATTGATAGATTGTTTGGGTGGCCAACTAAATTGATTTGTCGATTTGATCTAAAGCTAGTGGTTTCTTGACTCTTTACATAAGTAGCAAACACGAGACCTTGCGGAGGGATTCCGTGGAGCAATTGTGTGTAGAAACAACGCTAGAAAGTGGACCAAGCGAACCGAGTTTAACTACTAGTACTAAACCTAAATTCATAAATCTTAATGCATTCAGGGAATTACATCTTGTAAGCGAACCTCAGGGTGGTTCTTTTGAATAGAATCTCGATAACTAAAGCGGACTTTACTACTCGGTGAAATAAGGGATTTTGGGGGCTAGCTAAGCGGACCTGCTATCCTACGGTTGGTGATAATTTGTGACTAACAACAAGTAGAAAAGAACATAACTTGATTCATTGTTTCGTAACGAAGAAGGATTCCTTGGTCTTGTCTCTCTTATTGCTTTCAACTTTCGATTTTAATTGCTTTGTTTATTTTCTTTTGCTTTTTACACCCCTTTTGTGACAATTTTTACAACTAGAATCTCTTGCTCCTCGTGGGAACGAACTTGACTTCCATTATATTATTTTTAATTGAGTGGAAATATTAATTAATTTGATTGCACCTCGACACGCATCAAATTTTGGGCCGCTGCCAGGGAGCAACGGGCAATTTTTAGTTGTTTTTTGTTTTTCTTTTTTGCTATATTCTTGCTTTGTTAGATTCATTACCGTATCTAACTTAGTTTTCGAGAATCTTATTTCAGGTGCTATACTTTTGGTGAATGCTTAAAGAGGGCAGACCGAGTCCAATACGTCTTCGATCCGGCACTCAACTAAAGGATTTCATTCGAGCGGTTAACACTCCACTTCCTCCGTCTTCATCAAGTGATTTCACAGATTCGACAAAGAGGAAGAAACAATGGCTGATCGTACACTCAAGGACCTAGCTTCTCACAGGCTTGATACACAACAATGGTGTATCCAAACTAACTCAACCTTCGAGATCAAGCCGGGGTTGATTAGAGAGTTACCAAAGTTCCATGGCATGGTGAATGAGGACCCAAACAAACATCTTATGGACTTCTATACCATAGTTATGGCTATGCTTCCACCGGAGACTAATGTGGATGGAGCAATGTTGAAAGCTTTTCCGTTTTCTTTGGCAAGGCAATGCTAAGGAATGGTTATATTATTTGCCTTCCTAAGTATCACAACATGGAATGGTATGAAGAAACTTTTCCTCGAGAGATATTTTCCCGCATCCAAAGCTACTCAAATCGCAAGAGATTTGTGGATTGAAACAACAAGTGGGAGAATCATTGTATGAATGTTGGGAGCGATACAAGAGGTTGGTGGCAAGCTTTCCACACCATCAATTTAGTGACGTTATGATACTCCAATACTTCTACGAAGCTCTCAACCCAAGTGATAGGTCTCTTCTTGACGCCGCGGGTGGTGGTGCACTAATGAACAAGACGGTGACCCAAGCTACCGAGTTGATTGAAAGTATGGCGGCAAACTCGCAATAATTTTACACAAGAGATGAACCCATGGTTAGGCGAGTGCATGAAGTTAGTGATTCATCATCACACCTTGATCAAAGGATGAGTAACATGGAGATAATGATGCAAAGGATGGCCGCGGTAATTATTCTGGATGGTGAGACCGAACAAGTAAATGCTTTATATCCAAATCAAAGGCCAAGGTACGATCCATACTCCAATACCTATAATCCCTATTGGAAGGATCATCCCAACTTTAGTTATGCAAACAAGCAAGCGGCGGTTTCCAATCCGTATGAGCAACAAGGTGGTTTCCAACAATCACGTTTCCAACCTCAACAACAATTTCAACCACAACAAGTCAAGGAGCGTGATTCTTTGAATGATGACAAGCTCAATGCGTTAATGCAAAGTGTGCAAGGTCTCACCACTTTGGTTCAACAACACCAACAAAAGACCGATTCGGCAATCAAGGATTTACAAATTCAAGTGGGGGCAATTAGCGACCGATGTGAATCTATTGAAAGCTCAAGCGTCCACAAAGCTTCCTTCACAACCATTTGTTAATCCAAGAGAGAGCGTTAATGCGATTACTTTGAGGAGTGGGAAACAAGTGGAGCAACCAAATCAACAAGATAAGGTGTATGATGAGAAAGAGGAAATTGAGACCGCACCAAAGGAGAATACATCCCCAACCAACCAACCCGAGGAGACGGTTCCTACTTTCACAACTCCACCCCCTTCACTAGCCGATTTGCTAACCAAAGAAAGACTTGGAATACAAGGATATGGGACATCCTTAAGAAAGTACAAGTCAATATTCCACTCATTGAAGCTATTCGTCAAATTCCTCGTTGTGCAAAGTTCTTAAAGGAGTTGTGCATGAAGAAGAAAAGGTTAAAAGGAATGAAGTCATGAGTGTGGGGAGAATGCTTCGGCGTTCATTCTCAAGAAACTCCCACCAAAATTAAAGGACCCCGGTAGTTTCACTATACCTTGCACAATTGGTAAACAAGGTTTACTCGAAGCTTTGCTAGATTTGGGTGCATCGGTTAATGTTATGCCGTCTTCGATTTATGATTCTTTGAATCTTGAACCTTCTTAAGGAGACCGGGGTAGTTCTTGAACTTGCTAACCGATCTAATGTTTACCCGAAAGGGATTGTTGAGAATGTTTTGGTGCGAGTTAATGAGCTTGTATTTCCCAGATTTCATGTCTTAGACATGAATGATGAGAATTCTTCCAAGTCTACACCTTTGCTATTGGGTAGACCATTCTTAAGCACCGCCGAACAAAGATTGATGTCCAAAATGGCACCTTGACTATGGAGTTTGATGGTACACTCATCCACTTCAATATCTTTGAGACAACGCGATACCCTAGTGATGTGAAATCATGTTTTCCCGTGAAAGAGATTGATCCGGGCTAATGAATCTTGCAAGAGCTAAGTCGGGCCGTCGACTTTAAAACAAGCGCTTAATGGGAGGCAACCCATAGGTTTTGTATTTCTTATCTTTTTGCTTTTTGTTATTTCTTTTCTTGTTTCATATCATGTTAAAATTTCCCACCTTGACTTTACTAGGAGGATTCAATTACATTGAGGACAATGTAAGGTTTAAGTGTGGGGGAGTGATCAAGCATGTTTATTAAAAAAAAATTACAAAAAAATTTAAAAATTTAAAAAAAAAAAAAAAAAAAAGTTACATAAAAACTTCAACTTTTAAAGATTTTAGAGTCACTAGCATACTTCTAGGTATGTTTACATATGGATTCTACGGCCTTCGTTGTTTAAAGACTCCACGATTCTTGTGTTACTTGTGAACGTTGCCAGAAATTAGGAACCATTTCCCGTAGGAACATGATGCCCTTGAACCCTATTTTAATCGTTGAGGTCTTTGATGTGTGGGGTATTGACTTTATGGGTCCGTTTCCTAATTCCTTTGGTAACCTATACATCCTTGTCGCCGTAGACTATGTCTCTAAGTGGATTGAGGCGGTTTCGTGTAAAACCAATGACCATAAGGTTGTGATTGAGTTCTTGGAAAATAATATACTTACACGTTTTGGTACACCGAGCTATAATTAGTGATGAGGGTCGCACTTTTGTAATTGACCTATGAAGAAATATGGTATTACACATAAGGTAGCTACCCCATATCATCCGAGACTAGTAGTCGGGTAGAGGTTTCTAATAGGGAGATAAAACGTATATTAGAGAAACAGCTTAATCCTAATCGGAAAGACCTGGGTTGTCTAGGCTTGCGATGCCTTATGGGCTTACCAGGTACTCACGTTTAAAACCCCTATTGGAATGTCGCCTTATCGGCTTGTTTATGGCAAGGCATGTCATTTACCTGTTGAGTTAGAACATAGAGCTTATTGGGCTGTTAAGCAGTTAAATTTTTCACTTGACAAGGCAGGAGCCCATAGGAAACTCCAGCTCAATGAGTAGGACGAGATTCGTATAGATTCTTACGATAGTGCGAAGGAGTATAAGTACAAAATGAAACTTGCATGATAGAAAATATTTTACGGAAGTCATTTTCTCTCAGTCAAAAAGTTCTTCCGTATGATACCCGTTTGCATCTTTTCTCTGGGAAGCTACGTTCTCAGTGGACGGGTCCTTTTATTGTTCGTACTGTATTTCCTCATGGAGCTGTTGAGATCAAGACACCGGACGGTAGTAGTTCTTCGAAGGTTAACGGTCAGAGATTGAAAACCTTTTTAGAGCCCTTTCCTACAGGTGATGTTGAGGAGGTCCCTCTGGAGGACCCTGTTTACTCTTGATTGACCATCTAGGTGATTGTATGTTGTATATTAGTTTTTGATTTCTCTCTTCACCCAGGTACTATCTTTCCGACTTCTCTCTTTACTGATTCCTCGTGTTACTTTACTTTTTGGTATTGCTCTTTTATTAGAAACATTGAGGACAATGTTAGATTTAAGTTTGGGGGTGGGGAAGAAACTTTTATTTAGCTTTTAGTTGCAATAAATAAACTCCAGAGCCTAGAAATTTATATTTATTAAGGTCGGCACTAACCAATCTAAGTGGATGGAAGCATTTTGGTTGTAGGAGTTGAGGAACCAATCTGATTAGATGGAAACATCTAAAGAGTCTATTCATAAAAGCACAGAGCTCAGGTGTCAGAAAAAGAAAACATGGTAGTTTCGTCATATCCTCGTGATGGAAACATCGAAAGAATCCCGATCACTTCTTTTATTTTTCTCTTTACCATTGCTAGGTGAAATAGAGTGACTGAGATACCCAAAAAAAAAAAAAAAGAGACCTGATAGGGTGTAGAATACATCCTAATTTACTATCTATTGTTTATGCTTTCTTTGCTATTTTTCTTGTAAATTATGTATTTTACGCTTGTTTTGAGTTTTATAGCTACTTCGGAGTCGCACGGGAGAAAAGAAGAAGAAATCACTCAATTTGAACCAAAAGGCCAGAAAGTCATTTCACATGTGCGAACACTATCCGAGCCCAGTCAAGGTTAAAAGGTGACTCAAATTACTAAAGAAAGGACAGTTCAAGTTAAGGGGCTGCCAAACTGGGTAGCCCTTATCCAAAAACGTAGTGCTGTTATCAGTTGGTAAAATGGATGGGTTATGTCCATGGATGTTGAAACCCAAACCCATAGACCCACACCCGTACCCGGGTACCGATATCCTATCCTACCCCAAATTATTACCCTAACCCTAAAATTGAGAGGTATGTCTCTCATTTCTCCCATTCACCTAAAAACTAAAAACGAACAATGGCTGCCGCTGTGGTTCGATTGATCGAGAGAAAGGGAGAACAAACCAAGAGATCGAGAGTTGCAGGTGGTGAATTAATGGAGAGAAAGATTGAGAGATGAATTAACAGAATGGGTTTTGTCAAAGAAGAATATGGTTTCGATTTGAAGAGGAATCGGTGATAAAGATGAGTTTGCTGATGAATTGAAAGAAGAGATCGAGAGTAATTGAGGCAGAGAAGAATCAAAGATAGATTCGATTGAGAGATGAAATCAAGGGTTCTGTGGTGATGTTCAAGTAATTAAATCAATAGGGTTGGTTGCTGCTGATTCAAAGGAGATGTCGCTGTAACTGATGAATTAAGGGATTTGTGGTTGTTGATGTTGAGATTAAAATGCTGGATAAAAGAATGAATGGGGTTTGCTGGTGAATCGGGAGTAGAAAAGCAGATTGAACTCGGGAGATCAGACAAAAATTGAAAATAGGGTCGAAGTTGCATCTGTGAATCGATTGAGAACAAGTCGATAAAAGAACAGGGAGAATTGATAGAGATTACAGAGTGGGTTTGAGCTTGATTTGAAAACCAGAAGCTAGAGCTGTTGCTACTATTGGCTAATAAGAGATGGGTTCTGGCACTGTTGGTATGGGTAGTGATGCTAGGGTTTGAGTGCTGCTGAGAATTTGAGACACAGACACTGAGGCTTGAATGAGATTGACAGGTCTTGTGGTTTGCCAAGACATGGCAATAGACCTGGAGGTATGCTACTTGGTGGATTCTGCAATGAATGTGACAATGAGACATGAAGCAAGGATGTAATTGAAATTGCAGGTGGAAACATGGCCTGGGAAGAGCTGAAGTTGGAACTGAAGCTGCTTAGATGAATATGAGAAGGAAGAGGGGCTAATGGTGGTCTGGTGTCGCTGGTGGCTGCAGATTGGTATGCAGAAGAGGAATGGGGGAGATTCAAGGGTTTTGAGCATTGAGAAGCAGCTGTTGTTTGGGTAACAGATTTACAGGCAATGGTGGTACTGAGTTTGATTGCAGCTCAGATAGAGCAAGGTGGTGCAGGACAAGGTGCTTATGGAGATGGTGTATGGAACTGCAGGTGATGTGCTCTGGTTTGTGAAGGTTGAGTCTGTATGTGAAGTCAAGGAAACTGTGGTGTTCAATGGCTAGTAGGTGGAATTGTGAAGACCTGTTGTTGCTGTTACAGGGGATGGAGTGCTTGCAAACAGGCTAATTGAGACTAGAATGCCCGAATTACGTTAGATGTATGCCTAGGTGTGTCGCGAGAACCGAAGACCAAAAGAATGGCCTCGAAACAACGGCCGAAGTCTTCAGAATCAGCAAAACTCGGCCAAATTTCCCTGGTCACAGTCAACTCGCACCCACCGAAGACCGATCCAACCGAGTTCAAAGGACCGATTCCGCTTAGTTGAATTAGATCAAGTCAGCCGAGTAAGCAGCTGACTCAAGAATCGACTCACTGAGTAAGCCCGATTAGTGAGTCGAAGCTAACTCGAGTCCGACTCTCCTTCCCTTTGACCATTGATAACGGTTGATCATAGTTTGACCCAATCTAATGTGAAGTCTTGACGGAATATTCCATCACCGGCGACAACTTTCAGGCGACTATTCCGGTCGGATTCCGGCCATAATACCGGTTTTCCGGCGAGCAAAAATTCCAGAATTTTCTATGGACTTCTCTCATGGGTGTGAAGACTTGAACTAGGAATTGATGGAGAATTGGGCTCAAATTTGGAAAGAGAAGGTGGAAGAGTTGAGAAAAGCTTGGATTTGGAAATTGAATTGCTAAAGGAAAAGGATTCTATTCCTTGGAAGATTTGGAGAATATTGAAGCCTATAAATAGAGAAGTTTTCTACATCTTACACACACATCTCTACACACACAACACTTTTCTTTTTTTATTCTTTGTGTGAACTCTTTAGCATGAGTAGCTAATTTTATTATTGATTGAGGATGAATTCCTAGTTCTTAATATGATTTAAGTTTTTGTTTTCAATTCTATCTTGAAGTTTTTCACATAATTATCGTTTGTTTTTACTAATAGGAATGATCTTAAAGACATTCATGATTGATTGATAGATTGTTTGGGTGGCCAACTAAATTGATTTGTCGATTTGATCTAAAGCTAGTGAAAGTTAGGAGATAAGTAATCGTTTCTTGACTCTTTACATAAGTAGCAAACACGAGACCTTGCGGAGGGATTCCGTGGAGCAATTGTGTGTAGAAACAACGCTAGAAAGTGGACCAAGCGAACCGAGTTTAACTACTAGTACTAAACCTAAATTCATAAATCTTAATGCATTCAGGGAATTACATCTTGTAAGCGAACCTCAGGGTGGTTCTTTTGAATAGAATCTGATAACTAAGCGGACCTGTTACTCAGTGAAATAAGGGATTTTGGGGCTAGCTAAGCGGACCTGCTATCCTACGGTTGGTGGTAGGCCTCGAAAGGTGTTTATATTTTGACCTACATGTAATACCGCAAGTGCACGGCGTCTATCGGAGACGCGACAAGTACGGGTCGATCCCACAAGGACTTGTGGTGCTCTGATATTGATCAAGGCTTGCTAACTGAATTCTAAGTGGAGTAACCAGTGACAACAGGGGGTTTTGCAGATATTTTTGTGCCAATACGGCTGTTTTTGAACTGTGATGACTCTAACTAAGGTAAAGATAGTGACAGAGGGGTTACTAAGGTCTCCAAATCCTCCACTAACTCCTATTATGTGATCAACTATGTTGAAGCTCTTGTTCCTATGTCAGATGAGTGAAGATTGTCAATTCTACCACTCATTTAAAGGGTTTCACCTAGTGAAACTTCAATACACAGCTAAGGGTACTAACCCAGAGCATTAGTTATCTACTTAAGTATAACTAATCAAAGGAATTAGCCTATAACTCTAAGGATTGAGCTGCAGCATACTAAACACAAGTGTAACCTAACTACAATGCATCCATGGCGTTGGTATGCATTGTGAGAGAAGAATGTTAGATGCTAGGATTGAAGTTATCTAATTCAATTAAGTTCTCAAGAACATTCAACAAATTGAACTCAAAACAGAGAGTTAGGGTTTCAATGAAACCCTAGCACCAAACTAGAACATAAATTAACACAAAATACAACTATTGACTGCCCTGGCTAATCCAGGCGTGCCCAAAATCATCTTCCACAGCTTCTATTTATACATGCAACCCAAAATACCTAACCCTAATTCTCAAAATCGAAATTAAAGATAAAATAAACAAAATAATCTCACCCACGTCGCTCAACCCACTCTCTCTTCTGTCAATCGCTCCATGCTTCCACAGTTGGTGAAACCCTAGCTCTTATTTTCTCTAAGTTAGCTTCTAGGGATGCAGAAGCTAAGAAAGAGAAAATAAGAGTTAAAGAGGTGTTGCGGCTGTTGCAGGGATGGTGTTGCTGCGTCAGGAGGTGATGGAGGTGGTGTCAGACGAGATGGTGGAGGAGATGGAGGTGGAGCGGCTCTGCAGAGGTGGTCGGGTGATGGGGGAATGGTTTTTGCAGAGGGTTGCAGAGAAAAAGAAAGAGAAAGAAGAAGAGAGGAATGGATCTGTCGATGGGGTATAGGTATAGGGTGTTGTGGTGTTGAGCGGGTGCATCAGGGGAATGATGAGACTAGCCTAGCGAGCGTTGGATGGAGCGGCTGCGATCTGAACGGCTGAGAGAGGTAGCCGGTTTTTTATGTGATCTGGTGTAGCACGGGCAGCGATCTTCGATGTACGTGGAGGCAGCGACCGTATGATGCGTCTGGGCGAGATCTCAACGGCTCGGGACGAGCGGGTTCGGATCCGGGTCTCGGGTAGCTCTAGCCCATGTCTTCTTTGTTGGGTTGCAACTGATTCGCGCGCGGGCTTTGGCTATCTGCTCCATAGATGCTTGACTCAATTCTTCGCTCTTTTGACTCCTCGGATTCTCCAAGCTTTATTTATTACCTAAAAATACAAAATTAATTAATACAAATATTTATTCTTGAAAACAAAGAAAACACGAGAAATGGGATAATATCTCGATTCTTGAGTACAAAAGATGAGTAAAATGCCAATAAAAAGGTGTATAAATATGCACTATTTGGCACTCATCAAATACCCCAAACCTGAATTTTACTTGTCCTCAAGTGAAACAGAAATGAAGAAATCCTAACTATACCACTGTCGCAGGTCTCTCGAATGCATTTAGCGTATGCACTAAGCCTTTAAACCCCTAGGTGTCCCTAGTGGACGAGTTGTAGTCTCATGAGGGTTTACCAGAGGTGTACCCACAAAACCTTCTCCAACTTCAGAGTGTAAAAGAGTCTCAAGCATCCAAGAAGCTATGAGGACATAGAGTTTCGCATGCTAGTAACGAAGTTAGAACTATCGAAGAACGCATTCTCATCCTTAAGTGTTGAGCGAGAAGTAACCATACCATATGAAAGAATTCGGATTCGATTGTGATCATAAGTCTCAACTTCTGCCTCACCATTAGGGTTTTATGATAATTGCACTCAAAAAGATCGCTTTTTTTAGTCTCTCATGTGTGCGAGCGGGGAATAAAGAGAGAAATCTGCACACGTTGTAGGTAAGAAGGATAACCTTCCGAAATAAAATCTGGAGACTCCACAAAAGTGTGGACAAAAAGAATCTTTTTCTAATGATCTCTAAGAAAGGAAAATCAACCATTAGCAAGGGGTGGGATTACTCACTCACTTCTCACCCGATCGGCAATTAATATCACTCTCTCATAAGAAACCATAGAAACGTCTTCAATCTTCGGTCTTCGGTCTTCAAATGTTGATGACGAACTTCTAAACTTCACAAAACTTGACAATTTTTAACTTTTCTACTCAAATTCCTTGTTGTTTGGATTTTTCTTTTTGAACTCTTCTTTACCATGGTGGTAGCAAAAATAAACTACAATATTTTTTGATTTTTGATTTTTGATTTTTTTTTTTTTTTTTTTGGTTTACAAAAAGTGAAAATAAAAATAGAAATAATGAAACAACTAACTCCATGGACAAAGGGCTTTATCACTCAATTTTTCCACAACTTGTATTGTCTTGATTTTATAAATTTTATTAATTCTCATCCTATTTTCTTTTCTTTGTTGCACATAAACCTTGGACTATATCAATTTTCTTTCAATATTCGATTACTGCTCCGCTTGCGACGATGATGTGTTTCTATGGGTCTTGCTTGATTGAGAGAGAGAATGATGCTAACCGCAAATCGGTATTTAGAAGGAGTTTTCATCTTTAGACGTCACCCTCATGATTGACAAAACTAGCACTCAAGAGATCAAAAGTAGTGCTGAAAATGGTGCGAAGTTGGGTAGCTCACCATTCCTACCCTGAATTTACGTGCGGTGACACACACTCTAACATTTTCTAGAAAGTTGCAAAAAAATTGAAGGTTGGTGCCTCACTTGATGTAAAATTGGGTAGTCTCCACTATGGGTGATCACAATTCTACTACCGAATATCTAAACAAAGACCTAATTAAGCCCTCCGGTATGGTTAAATCCAACTTTAACGCTCTAATCGCTAAGAAACCCGATTCGTTTTCCTGTTTACTTCCAATTTATCGTTATTTGGTCAATCTCTATAAACATAGCTAAAAGCATGCTAGTGACTCTAAAATCTCTAAAAGTTGGAGGTTTTTATTTGCAAAAAGTTTTTGAATTTTTTTTTTTTTTTTGAATTTTTTTTTTTTTTTTTTTTTTTTTTTGAAAATAAAAGGTAAAATAAAAGACTAAAAACTCTAAATGCAAATGCACCCCCAAACCTAAATCAAACATTGTCCTCAATGTGTCTACATATAGAAAAAATTTAAACAATCACATACCAAGAGAACTATGCTGATAAGAGAAAAAGGGAAGAGATTACCGGATGTCGGCGGGAGCAAGGTTGAGCTTCATTAATCAAGGCAAAATCCAACATTCTCAGTGGTGATCATATCGGATTAGCACAAAAAATGCACAAGAAGACTCAACCGATTCAAGAAAAGAAAATTTAACAAGTCCTAAAAAGTTGAGGTTAACCCAAAAAATAATGTACATAAACATCAACATGAAAATGGGATTTGGTTTATGTGGGAATTTGGTTTGTTGGGATTTCATTTGGTTTGTTGGGAAAGTTTGGTTTATTTGGGAGGCCCAGGTTGTTGTGGGCTCAATTTGGTTTGTTTGGGATTTGTTTTTGAAACCCAGAATTTGTAAAACTTTACAGCCCAGTTGTGTAGCTTAGTTGGTCTGGCCCAGCTTGGTTGCACAGCCCAACAGATGTGGGCTCAGTTTTGTTTAAGCCCAGATAGTGTGGGAAGGCTAACAGCCCAGTTTGAGTTCTGGTGGGCTCAGTTGATTTGCAGCTGAGGTTGAGCCCAATAGATGGCAACTCAGTTATGGACACTGGGCTTCAGATTAAGCACAGCCCAGTGAAACTGAATTTCAGTTTGTATGCTGGTTGTTTTTGTGCAGGGTGTATGCACAATTTGGCAAGCTCACACAGCACAAGTTATGTGTGCAGCTCAGAAGTAGCACAACTCACCTAAATTGTGACCCCATTCATAAACAGCACAATTTATATGGATGCACAAGAAAACAGGCAATGGTTTGTATAAGCTCATATGCTCTGGGTTGCGCACCACTGGCTATCAGCCAAGGCAAGGCAGCAACAGGGGCTGCGTTATGCTCAGGGCAGAGAGCTCATACAATGCAGGCTGGTTCACAGGTATTACAAGGTTCAGATGGCAACAAACCATTCAGATGCCACAGAGTTCACACATACACAAGTGATATCAGTTCAACGGTGCAACAGGTGAGCACTTTGACTTCAAAATTCACAGATGAGCCTAGCACTAGCAGCTTCAGTTGTGGCTTAAAATTGCCTAGCAACATGCGAGTTTTCATTCTGACTAGCAGCTTCTAAGCTGTGGCTACAATCTTGCCGGCTTCGGGGTTTGCGGCTAAGCTCGGGGCTAGCGAGGCAAAGCAATACAGAGTTTCAAGATGCTCAGGTGCTGAGTAAAGCAAGTAAGCTCAACATGCAAGGTAAAGCAAGTACAGGGTTCAGCAAGGCAATTGTTGGCTACCAGTTGACTGAATTAAAGCATGTAAGGGTCAAGGCAATCACAGTTGTGACAGTTTAGAGTCACCCGGGTTGCACAGGTTACACACAATCATGCTCAGGTTGCACACAATCATGAGTCAAAGTTATTCTATCATGCTCAGGTTTGCACAAAATAGTGCAGGGCTTGGCTTACAACTTTAGTTAACTCAGGTGTGTCAACAACCTTGGTGGACTGAGTAGATTATATAAGGTACAGGGCAGCTAGCCTAGCATGCAAAACACGGTTCACACATCACAGGGAGTTACTAACCTCAAGTTTGCAGCACAGTTGTCTGCCTTGGTTGGCTCAGCCTTGGTTGCACCTGTGCAGCCAAGATGGCTGTGCTGCTGCACTATGCTCAGCTGAAGTGTAGAGGTTGCTCAGTTGCAACACAAGCACAAAAAGATAACAAAGAAGCTCAACAGTACCTTCCTGGTGGTTTAGCTTCTCCACAAGAAGACAGAGGTACAAAGCAGCAGCTTGTACCGTTAGCTTGACAAAGGATTTAGTTCTTTGGGTGACGTTAAAGAGTTACACTAAGAAAATAAGCTAAGTTACAATGCAGGCAAATAACTTACAGAGGCAGTTTACAAAAAAATTTAAACTAATCAATGATTGATAGACAAATGTAACATGGATATGTACAGGGGAGAAAATCAGTAAAGCTTAGCCGAAAATCGATAGGGCACGCGCCAAGTCCCCGGCAGCGGCGCCAAAAACTTGGTAGGCCTCGAAAGGTGTTTATATTTTGACCTACATGTAATACCGCAAGTGCACGGCGTCTATCGGAGACGCGGCAAGTACGGGTCGATCCCACAAGGACTTGTGGTGCTCTGATATTGATCAAGGCTTGCTAACTGAATTCTAAGTGGAGTAACCAGTGACAACAGGGGGTTTTGCAGATATTTTTGTGCCAATACGGCTGTTTTTGAACTGTGATGACTCTAACTAAGGTAAAGATAGTGACAGAGGGGTTACTAAGGTCTCCAAATCCTCCACTAACTCCTATTATGTGATTAACTATGTTGAAGCTCTTGTTCCTATGTCATATGAGTGAAGATTGTCAATTCTACCACTCATTTAAAGGGTTTCACCTAGTGAAACTTCAATACACAGACTAAGGGTAATAACCCGAGCATTAGTTATCTACTTAAGTATAACTAATCAAAGGAATTAGCCTATAACTCTAAGGATTGAGTCATGAAGATACTAAACACAAGTGTAACCTAACTAAATGCATCCATGGCGTTGGTATGCATTGTGAGAGAAGAATGTTAGATGCTAGGATTGAAGTTATCTAATTCAATTAAGTTCTCAAGAACATTCAACAAATTGAACTCAAAACAGAGAGTTAGGGTTTCAATGAAACCCTAGCACCAAACTAGAACATAAATTAACACAAAATACAACTATTGACTGCCCTGGCTAATCCAGGCGTGCCCAAAAACAACTTCTCTCCCTCCTATTTATACATGCAACCCAAAATACCTAACCCTAATTCTCAAAATCGAAATTAAAGATAAAATAAACAAAATAATCTCACCCACGTCGCCAACCCACTCTCTCTTCTGTCAATCGCTCCATGCTTCCACAGTTGGTGAAACCCTAGCTCTTATTTTCTCTAAGTTAGCTTCTAGGGATGCAGAAGCTAAGAAAGAGAAAATAAGAGTTAAAGAGGTGTTGCGGCTGTTGCAGGGATGGTGTTGCTGCGTCAGGAGGTGATGGAGGTGGTGTCAGACGAGATGGTGGAGGAGATGGAGGTGGAGCGGCTCTGCAGAGGTGGTCAGAGTGATGGGGGAATGGTTTTTGCGAGAGGGTTGCAGAGAAAAAGAAAGAGAAAGAAGAAGAGAGGAATGGATCTGTCGATGGGGTATAGGTATAGGGTGTTGTGGTGTTGAGCGGGTGCATCAGGGAATGATGAGACTAGCCTAGCGAGCGTTGGATGGAGCGGTTGCGATCCGAAACGGCCGAGAGAGGTAGCCGGTTTTGATGTGATCTGGTGTAGCACGGGGAGCAGCGATCTTGATGCACGTGGAGGCAGCGACCGTATGATGCGTCTGGGCGAGATCTCAACGGCTCGGGGCGAGCGGGTTGGATCCGGGGTCTCGGGTAGCTCTAGCCCATGTCTTCTTTGTTGGGTTGCAACCGATTCGCGCGCGGGCTTTGGCTATCTGCTCCATAGATGCTTGACTCAATTCTTCGCTCTTTTGACTCCTCGCATTCTCCAAGCTTTATTTATTACCTAAAAATACAAAATTAATTAATACAAATATTTATTCTTGAAAACAAAGAAAACACGGAATACTGGGATAATATCTCGATTCTTGAGTACAAAAGATGAGTAAAATGCCAATAAAAAGGTGTATAAATATGCACTATTTGGCACTCATCGATTGGTGATAATTTGTGACTAACAACAAGTAGAAAAGAACATAACTTGATTCATTGTTTCGTAACGAAGAAGGATTCCTTGGTCTTGTCTCTTATTGCTTTCAACTTTCGATTTTAATTGCTTTGTTTATTTTCTTTTGCTTTTTACACCCCCTTTTGTGACAATTTTTACAACTAGAATCTCTTGCTCCTCGTGGGAAACGAACTTGACTTCCATTATATTATTTTTAATTGAGTGGAAATATTAATTAATTTGATTGCACCTACGACACGCATCAAATTTTGGCGCCGTTGCCGGGGAGCAAAGGGCGATTTTTAGTTGTTTTTTTTTGTTTTTCTTTTTGCTATATTCTTGCTTTGTTAGATTCATTACCGTATCTAACTTAGTTTTCGAGAATCTTATTTGGTGCTATACTTTTGGTGAATGCTTAAAGAGGGCGTACCCGAGTCCAATACGTCTTTCGATCCGGCACTCAACTAAAGGATTTATTCGAGCGGTTAACACTCCACTTCCTCCGTCTTCATCAAGTGATTTCTGATTCGGACAAAGAGGAACAAACAATGGCCGATCGTATACTCAAGGACCTAGCTTCTCACGAGGGCTTGATACACAACAATGGTGTATCCAAACTAACTCAACCTTCGAGATCAAGCGGGGTTGATTAGAGAGTTACCAAAGTTCCATGGCATGGTGAATGAGGACCCAAACAAACATCTTATGGACTTCTATACCATAGTTATGGCTATGCTTCCACGGAGACTAATGTGGATGGAGCAATGTTGAAAGCTTTCCACGTTTTCTTTGGCGGGCAATGCTAAGGAATGGTTATATTATTTGCCTTCCTAAGTATCACAACATGGAATGGTATGAAGAAACTTTTCCTCGAGAGATATTTTCCCGCATCCAAAGCTACTCAAATTCGCAAGGAGATTTGTGGATTGAAACAACAAGTGGGAGAATCATTGTATGAATGTTGGGAGCGATACAAGAGGTTGGTGGCAAGCTGTCCACACCATCAATTTAGTGACGTTATGATACTCCAATACTTCTACGAAGCTCTCAACCCAAGTGATAGGTCTCTTCTTGACGCCGCGGGTGGTGGTGCACTAATGAACAAGACGGTGACCCAAGCTACCGAGTTGATTGAAAGTATGGCGGCAAACTCGCAACAATTCTACACAAGAGATGAACCCATGGTTAGGCGAGTGCATGAAGTTAGTGATTCATCATCACATCTTGATCAAAGGATGAGTAACATGGAGATAATGATGCAAAGGATGGCGCGGTAATTATTCCTGATGGTGAGACCGAACAAGTAAATGCTTTATATCCAAATCAAAGGCCAAGGTACGATCCATACTCCAATACCTATAATCCCGGTTGGAAGGATCATCCCAACTTTAGTTATGCAAACAAGCAAGCGGCTGTTTCCAATCCGTATGAGCAACAAGGTGGTTTCCAACAATCACGTTTCCAACCTCAACAACAATTTCAACCACAACAAGTCAAGGAGGCGTGATTCTTTGAATGATGACAAGCTCAATGCGTTAATGCAAGGTGTGCAAGGTCTCACCACTTTGGTTCAACAACACCAACAAAAGACCGATTCGGCAATCAAGGATTTACAAATTCAAGTGGGGCAATTAGCGACCGATGTGAATCTATTGAAAGCTCAAGTGTCCACAAAGCTTCCTTCACAACCATTTGTTAATCCAAGAGAGAGCGTTAATGCGATTACCTTGAGGAGTGGGAAACAAGTGGAGCAACCAAATCAACAAGATAAGGTGTATGATGAGAAAGAGGAAATTGAGACCGCACCAAAGGAGAATACATCCCCAACCAACCAACCCGAGGAGACGGTTCCTACTTTCACAACTCCACCCCCTGTTCCCTAGCCGATTTGCTAAATCAAAGAAAGACTTGGAATACAAGGATATGTGGGACATCCTTAAGAAAGTACAAGTCAATATTCCACTCATTGAAGCTATTCGTCAAATTCCTCGTTGTGCAAAGTTCTTAAAGGAGTTGTGCATGAAGAAGAAAAGGTTAAAAGGGAATGAAGTCATGAGTGTGGGGGAGAATGCTTCGGCGTTCATTCTCAAGAAACTCCACCAAAATTAAAGGACCCCGGTAGTTTCACTATACCTTGCACAATTGGTAAAACAAGGTTTACTCGAGCTTTGCTAGATTTGGGTGCATCGGTTAATGTTATGCCGTCTTCGATTTATGATTCTTTGAATCTTGGTCCTCTTAAGGAGACCGGGGTAGTTCTTGAACTTGCTAACCGATCTAATGTTTACCCGAAAGGGATTGTTGAGAATGTTTTGGTGCAGGTTAATGAGCTTGTATTTCCGGCCGATTTCTATGTCTTAGACATGAATGATGAGAATTCTTCCAAGTCTACACCTTTGCTATTGGGTAGACCATTCTTAAGCACCGCCTCGAACAAAGATTGATGTCCAAAATGGCACCTTGACTATGGAGTTTGATGGTACACTCATCCACTTCAATATCTTTGAGACAACGCGATACCCTAGTGATGTGCAATCATGTTTTCCCGTGAAAGAGATTGATCCGGGCTAATGAATCTTGCAAGATCTAAGTCGGGCCGTCGACTTTAAAACAAGCGCTTAATGGGAGGCAACCCATAGGTTTTGTATTTCTTATCTTTTTGCTTTTTGTTATTTCTTTTTCTTGTTTCATATCATGTTAAAATTTCCCACCTTGACTTTACTAGGAGGATTCAATTACATTGAGGACAATGTAAGGTTTAAGTGTGGGGGAGTGGTCAAGCATGTTTATTAAAAAAAATTACAAAAAAATTAAAAAGTTAAAAAAAAAAAAAAAGTTTTACATAAAACTTCAACTTTTAAAGATTTTAGAGTCACTAGCATACTTCTAGGTATGTTTACATAGAGATTTTGACCGACATAATTGAACTTGGAAATGTTAGAGAACTACATTCGGATTTCTTACTTGTTTGAGTGTTAAATAATGGATTTAATCATGCCGGTGATGCGAATTTGGTGCAGGGAGAAATGCATTATTAGAGTTGCTGATCAATCATTAGTGGAGACTACCCGTATTCATATCATGTGAGGCACCGACCAGAAATTTTCTATCTACTAAAGAGCTTCTTTTGAGTGTGTGTCACCGTCGCGTAAATTCCGGGTAGAATGGTGAGCTACCCAACCTCCCACCAATAGAAGCACTACTCTTGATCTCTTGAGTGCTAATTTTGTCAATCATGAGGGTGACGTCCATGGATGAAAGCCTCCTTCTTGTAGTTCGATTTGCAGTTAGCACCATTTTCGCTCTCGACAACAACGGATCCATAGAAACACAATCATCATCAACAAGGAGCGACATTAAAATCTATAAGGAAAGTTGGAAAAAGTTCAAGGTTTACAAGCAACGGAACGAGAAAAAGAGCAAATTTCAAACTCAAGTAAAGCAACATACAAATGAAAGGATTTTTACATATTTGTTGAAGACTTACAATATAATGAGGTAATTTTATATCCAAGTATGAAGACTTATTTATAAGAGCGAAGAAAATTAAAAGGTGAGAATTTTTGAAGTTTATGATTTCAAGACGATACAAGTTGTAAAGAATCAAGTGGTAAAATACTTCTTCCACGGCCATGGTTGTATTTAATTTCTCTTGTTTTGTTCAAAAAAAAAAAAAAAAAAAAAAAAAAAAAAAAAAAAATGAGGAAAACAAGAGAAATATTTGTTTTGTTAATAAGCCGTGGGGAAGGAAAATTTATAAGGAAGTTTCAAGCGACAAGGATTTTAAGGTAAAAAGAGTTACAAATTGTTAAGGATTTATGAAATTCAAGAGTTTATCATCAATAGTTGAAACCGAAGACGAAGGAGATCAAGACAAGGATCGGAAGACGTTTCCATTGGATGCCGTGAGAGTGGTGTTATCATAATTGGCGATCGGATGTGAAGGTGAGTAAGTAATCTCATCCTCAATAATAAATGGTTGATTTCCTTTCTTAGAGATCGCGGAAAAATGTTTTTTCAAAATATTAAAAGATGTGGGTTTTAAAAATATTTCGGAAGTTGTCCTTCCCACCATTCAACGTGTCGCAGGATTTCTCTCTTCATTCCTACCTGCACACATGTGTGACCCATAAAAAACCGTCTTTTTGAGTGCAATTATCATAAAATCCTTTTTGGTGAGGCAGAAGTCGAGGCGAAATGCTTATTGATCGTTTCTCAAACACGCGTTCTCTCATTATGGCGTGGTTATTTCTCACTCAACATTTAAGAATGAGAATATGTTCTTTAGTATTTCTAACTTCTTATTACTAGCATGCAGAAACTCTATGTCCTCATAACTCTTTGGATGCTTGTGAAGCTTGAATGCTTTGAAGTTGTGAGTTTTTAGTTTGATTTGCTCGAGGACTAGCAAAGTCTAAGTGTGGGGGAATTTGATAGGGTGTAGAATACATCCTAATTTACTATCTATTGTTTATGCTTTCTTTGCTATTTTTCTTGTAAATTATGTATTTTACGCTTGTTTTGAGTTTTATAGCTACTTCGGAGTCGCACGGGAGAAAAGAAGAAGAAATCACTCAATTTGAACCAAAAGGCCAGAAAAGTCATTTCACAGGCGAACACTATCTGGAGCCCAGTCAAGGTTAAAAGGTGACTCAAATTACTAAAGAAAGGACAGTTCTTCAAGTTAAGGGGGTCGCAAACTGGGTAGCCCTTATCCAAAAACGTAGTGCTGTTATCAGTTGGTAAAATGGATGGGTTATGTCCATGGATGTTGAAACCCAAACCCATAGACCCACACCCATACCCGGGTACCGATATCCTATCCTACCCCAAATTATTACCCTAACCCTAAAATTGAGAGGTATGTCTCTCATTTCTCCCATTCACCTAAAAACTAAAAATCGAACAATGGTTGCCGTTGTGGTTCGATTGATCGAGAGAAAGGGAGAACAAACCAAGAGATCGAGAGTTGCAGGTGGTGAATTAATGGAGAGAAAGATTGAGAGATGAATTAACAGAATGGGTTTTGTCAAAGAAGAATATGGTTTCGATTTGAAGAGGAATCGGTGATAAAGATGAGTTTGCTGATGAATTGAAAGAAGAGATCGAGAGTAATTGAGGCAGAGAAGAATCAAAGATAGATTCGATTGAGAGATGAAATCAAAGGGTTACTGTGGTGATGTTCAAGTAATTAAATCAATAGGGTTGGCTGCTGCTGATTCAAAGGAGATGTCGCTGTAACTGATGAATTAAGGGATTTGTGGTTGTTGATGTTGAGATTAAAATGCTGGATAAAAGAATGAATGGGGTTTGCTGGTGAATCGGGAGTAGAAAAAGCGATTGAACTCGGGAGATCGATGAAATTGAAAATAGGGTCGAAGTTGCATCCGTGAATCGATTGAGAACAAGTCGATAAAAGAACAGGAGAATTGATAGAGATTACAAGAGTGGGTTTGAGCTTGATTTGAAAACCGAAGCTAGAGCTGTTGCTACTATTGGCTAATAAGAGATGGGTTCGCCTTACTTTGGTATGGGTAGTGATGCTAGGGTTTGAGTGCTGCCGAGAATTTGAGAAACAGACACCGGCTTGAATGAGATTGATGTCTTGTGGTTTGCCAAGACATGGCAATAGACCCGGAGGTATGCTACTTGGTGGATTCTGCGATGAATGTGACAATGAGACATGAAGCAAGGATGTAATTGAAATTGCGGTGTGGAAACATGGCCTCGGGAAGAGCTGAAGTTGGAACCCCAGAAGGCTGCTAGATGAATATGAGAAGGAAGAGGGGCTAATGGTGGTCTGCAATTGTCATTTGGTGGCTGCAAGATTGGTATGCGAGAGAAGAGGAATGGGGAGATTCAAGGGTTTTGAGCATTGAGAAGCAGTTTGTTGTTCGGGTAACAAATTTACAGCAATGGTGGTACTGAGTTTGATTGCAGCTCAGATAGAGCAAGGTGGTGCAGGACAAGGTGCTTATGGAGATGGTGTATGGAACTGCAGGTGATGTGCTCTGGTTTGTGAAGGTTGAGTCTGTATGTGAAGTCAAGGAACCGTGGTGTTCAATGGCTAGTAAGTGGAATTGTGAAGACCCATTGTTGTTTATTACGGGGATGGAGTCTTTGCATGGTGTGGGCTAATTGAGACCGAATTCTGAATTACGTTAGATGTATGCCTAGGTGTGTCGCGAATCGAAGACCAAAAGAATGGCACAAACAA
>JAJJWW010009798.1:0-10370 GCA_023531295.1 Papaver armeniacum | reverse complement strand
AAAGAGTGATTCCGGTTGTGTTTCCGACTGTATAGCCCGCTCTACTTGGTTCATGCACAGATTCTTGGTAATTTTTTTATTTTTTTGCTCAACAACGGATAAAATTAAAATTAACAAAATAACATCATGTCTGGTATTCTGGTTCTTATTGAATTCTTCTACATCATTACCTAAGTAAATCAATTACAGGATCCACTATTAGTATGAATTGGACTTATTACTTGAATGAAACATGCTGCGGAAGATATAGACTTTAACATCTAGAGAGGCTTCTCTTACGGGCAAGGATGGAGACCAATGCACTATTCTCGTAGAAAGGGTTGGTTATCAGATTGGTTTGCGAGGCTTCACATATACGAGTACCATGATCCAAGGGCCATTTCACAAGAATGAAAACAAGAAAACAGAAACTAGGTACTTGGAGGCACATTCTATTGATCCATAGAAAAATTCGAGATAGTAATGGCAACAAAACCAAGAAAAATTAAGAGTTAACAATCAAGAGATTCACTAACTAATTCTTAAACATCTGATCCCAACGAACTACTGGCAGGTCAGGCTCTAGCACTGTTAATGAAATGTCACTCTTCACATACGGAATTGCTTGAAAATCTTTAAAGATCTCAACTTCATCGTCCACAAATTCTTCTACAGTATCTGTTTTGACGTCATAACAACGAAGGATCCACGACTTAACGTTTTCTCTGAACATGAGAACTTTATCTTCTCCAGTAATGTAAAATGAACGGTAGGGTGAAACTTTTAAATCTCGCTTTGAAGATATACTGAATTCTTCACTCCACCTCCGTACTTTGTCGCCTCTTCTGTTTGTTGTTTCCATCCATTGATATATATCAGTATTGTTGGAAATTTAGGGTAAAACAGAGGATGAAAAAACACAAAAGAAATTGTTGTACTCAAAAGCTTTCAAGGCTCATACGATTTCTTTTAGACAATTATTTCTACCCTCCCAATAAATTGGCGATTACAACGAGTGTGAAATAATGCCTTGAGGATACAATGAAAGCCCTACAACGGAAATTGAATTCAAGTTTGTACCCCTTGATTCAATCAAGAACACATGTGAACAAAAAACTTGATGATGCTTTAGAAAAAGGAGAGAAAAAGAAGGTTTTTTCGATGTGTTTTCAACGAGTTATGGGAGAAGCCATTTATAGGGGTTTTCGCATCTTTTCACCAACGGAGTTTCTCCGCACTTGCAAAAACGATGGGTCTCTTCATCATCGAGACATCAATGGCGTCTGTTGGTTTGAATATTCTCGGATAGTTTGTAACGTCGAAACGATTACCGGAACCAACAAGTATATCGTTGGTTCAGGGTAAATATTCCAACAGATAAATATTCCAACAAGTATATCGTGTTGTTGAAAATATTCCAACAAGTATATCGTGCAAGATACGTCATGAAAACAACAGATAAATACCCTCCTAACATCACTAGCCGGTACCCGTAACAGTCACGATGTTTAGGTTCAACAGGAAAGCAAGGCGGGAGTGGAATAGATCGGAACTTTTCATTTGCCAAATCAAAAGCTTCAATCACCATCCCGTGGTCGCCTATCCAATGAAGAGCTCCATCATAAAGAACTCCATGTGATCCTTTTCTTAAATCCGAGTAACGGTGATACTTGTTGGAATATATGACATATTCTAGCTAAGATATTAGAAGAATAAGTCATTGGCAATCTAGTTAAGTAAACCCTCTATGCTAGCTAGATAAGTTTCACCAAGTCAAGATAGTTTGTTTGTTATCTTCTAGGTTTTATCCTATCATTCCTATAAATAGGAATAATGATGTAAATGTAAACCATCTCAGTATTTTACTGATGTTCATTAATGTAGTTTCACCCCAAGAGGTTTGTGTGGATGTAGGCCATTAGAGCCGAACCACGTTAATCTCTCTTGTCATAGTTTTGTTCTATCTTTGATCAATGATCCCTCGATACTCATATTTAATATGGTATCAGACCGGGGAGATCCGCTCAATTTGCTTTCGCTTCTTGATTTTTTTTTATCAACACATTTATATTGCTTACTCATGGCGGACTCTGCTGTGTGCAAATCACTTGGAACAAAGTTAAAATCAATTGAGTTGCAGTTAGAACAGAGATTTAGGGTGAATTCTTCCACTCCAAACTGGTGGAGATACTTTACTTATTTATACTATGAGATTGAATCTCAAGTTGTTACACAGATAAATGTTGTTGAATATAACAACTTTGAATAACATGAAAATAGCTAACTTATAAGGAACTAGTTGAACGCCTACAATGATGTTCGTTCGGTCTTCCACTTGACTGAGAGTCTTTAGGAAGACTCTCTGTTTTATGTAACACCTCCCCTCAAGTTGTACGTGAGTTGGCGAATGTGCAACTTGGATCGTAATAGATGAAACCGCGGTGTAGATAGACCCTTGGTAAAGATATCAACCCAACTGATCCTTGGTGATGAAACGCACTTGCAAACAAGCCTTGCAACCCCTTCCCCGCACAAAATGGTAATCAATTTCTATGTGCTTGGTGCGAGCGTGGAAAATCGATTAGCCGTAAGGTAAGTGGCCCCTAGGTTGTCACA
The DNA here is from genome assembly GCA_023531295.1 of Papaver armeniacum. NCBI lineage: Eukaryota > Viridiplantae > Streptophyta > Magnoliopsida > Ranunculales > Papaveraceae > Papaver > Papaver armeniacum. Next base: position 7,775 of record JAJJWW010009798.1, on the reverse strand, counting down.
CCATAGAATGGGTGTTGGTATGTTAACGCCAAGCTCTTGAAGCAAGGGATCAGTATCCCGAGATAATCTCGGAGGTAGCAATCGCCATACCTCGATATTCGACCTACTTTCGACTTAGAAACGTCTTACGCTTCCCTGGCGCTCCACGAAATCGATTCCCTCCAAAATATATACAATAGCCACTCGTCGAACGACGATCATCCAGACTACCTGACCCGTGCATCCCAATACGCATGGAGGAGTAATCACGAGATGCTCCCGGATGAAGACCATAGTCCATTGTTGTTTTTAGATACGATAATCCTCTTGACAAGCTCCCGTGTTCAATAAATGGGTCATGCATATATTAGCGAGACCTTGTTATGAATGATGAATATATCGGAGTGCGGTGAGATGTAAATATTGTAACGCACCGACAACACTTCGATATAATGAAGGATCCTTGAATCTTTCAGCACCATCTTTTCGAATTTTTTCATTGGCAGCAAGGGGAGTGGATACAGGCTTCACACCATCCATCTTAGTACGCTTCAAAGATCGATTACATATTTTCGTTGGTGAGAATAAGTGCATTGTCTTGTCTAATAACCTCAACACCCAAGAAGAAGGATAAATCTCCCATATCCTTTAATGCAAACTCCGAACCAAGAGACTCTATGAGCTGTTGAATATGTGCAGCATTAGAACCCGTCACAATTATGTCATCGACATAAATCAGAACATATGTGACAAAGTCTTTAGTTTTTAAGATAAACAAAGAGCTATCAGATATAGAACACTGTGAATCCAAGCTTAACCGAGATAGTTGCTAGCCTTGAAAACCAAGCACGCGGAGCTGTTTGAGGCCATACAATGATTTATGTAGCTTACAAACATGGTGAGGATAGTTAGGATCAACATACCCAGTGAAGTGCCTTCATGTACACCTCCTCATCCAAGTTGCCATGCAAGAATGCATTTTCAACATCCAATTGCTTTAATGGCCAATTGTTCATGACAACAAATAGATAACACAAAGGCGAATAGTACGGTTTTATGACGGGGCTAAATGTCTCTCCATAATCAACTCCTTCTTGTGATTGAAGCCTTTAGCAACCAGCGTGCTTTGAGGCGATTGATCTTGCCATCGGATTTTGTTTGACGTGGAAGACCCATTTGAACCTCTGAACATTCATTAGTTCTCATATGGCACCAATGAGTATGTACCATTTCGAATAAGTGCATTAACTGGACATCCATAGCTTTTCTCCATTTGGGATTTTTGCAGGCCACGAGAGGAGAGTTGGTTCCATAAAGTATGACTCCAAGAGTGGATGCTTTGTGGCTGTGAAACACAATTTTTGGATGGGTTCTGTAATGCAGTTTTGCACGAGTCCTCATAGGATGAACTGCTGCTGTTGGTTGAACTGGTTGCTCGATTGGGAAGACTTGTTGATGATGTTGCGATATTAGAAGAAGGTGATGCGCATTGATCAATCAAGTTACGGTGCATCTAACATTGTTGCGGGAGAGGCACTGAGATCTGGAGAAGGCTGGAGTAGGCGACACGGTTGGTGATGTTGGTATATTATCTCTTTGATTACGCCTGGAGGACTTTGACAAGTAGCTTCGATGTATTGGTGAGTTACGAGTGTATAAATGGAGGTGAAAGCAAAACACTAGTACTTGATGGTACAATGCCCGGAGCTTGTTCTTCTTGAGAAGACTGGAATGGGAATGACTGCTTCTTCAAACCAGTACATGGCGTGATATATACGACTGTTGGTTTCTCGGTGGAAGCACATGTAACCCTTGTGTGCACTACTATATCCTATGAAGATACGGGGAAGAGACCTAGGTTCAAGTTTATTTGCATTATATGGCCTTAGGCAGGGATAAGCTAGACACCCAAAGACTCGTAAGAAAGAGTAATCTGGAGATTTACGGAAAGAAGTTCAAGTGGTGTTTGGAATCTGTATTGGATTTAGGTAGCATGTTGATCAAATAACGGTACATTTGTAAAAGCATCAGCCCCAAGGAGCGTGGCATATGATCATGGAACAAGAGAGCTAAACCGGACTCGGTTACATACCCGTCGACGTTACGCCAAACCATTTTGAGGTGATGTGTGTGGACATGAGAATCATGTTGTATACGATTCATTGAGATATGATGTGAACTTCTTATATTCTAAGGCATTATCCACACTTTAAAACTTTGATTTTATGATCTGGTAGATTCTCAACTTGTTTGTGAAAGAGGACGAAAGTTTTTAGAGCATCGACCTTTGAACAAGCGGAAATACCCAAGTATAATGCGAAAAAGACATCCATTATCAAAAGGTAATATCGAAAACCCTAGATCTAGATAAATGTGGTGAGACCCAAATATACGGGACACCCAAGCTCGGTGGCTTGTCATAAAAAGTAGTACTAAGAGAAAAGACAACTTCTGCTCTTACTTGATGTGGCAAGAGTGACAATAATCAAAGTTTTATTATTAACGGGAAGGAAAATTGATGATGATTCTAGAGATCATGATGACATGGGATGGCCTAATCGTTGGTGCCAAAGTGGTAAACCCAGGAAGCAACATGTGCTTGGGCTTTATTGGATGATCTAGCACATCGATTCCATCAAAAAACGTCTGATCCATTCCTTTCAAGTCCTCTCGGGCAGCCAGCTTTCCTTGTCCTTCACAACAAAATAAGAGGTGTGAAATTAGAAGAATACTTGCATTGTCTTTACTGAGACTGAGACAACGATGACAAATTACACTTTATTGCGAGCACATGGTAAACATTATTTAAGCAAAAATATCTTGAATTTTTTGTAAAAGAACTATTACCAATATGAGCAATATTCAATGCGGTGCCATTACCCACTTGCACTTGTTCAAGGCCATCATACTCATGGGGAATAGTTAAATTTCTCATATCTGTGATCGGATGATGCGTAGCTCGGTATCGGTAACCCATTGATTTTCAAGTTGTCCTCCTGGTAGAGCTATGTAAGCAGCTGGTTGTCTCTGCTTGATTGTTATTGGGTTTGTCATATCTGAACCAACACCTATCTTCTGCAAGATGATTTCTTTTCTTGCAAATGCGACACTTTGGTCTGTCTCATTCGTCTGTGGTTGTTCTTGATTATTCTTGTGGAAGGAATTGTTGTTGCCTCTCTTGAAGGACCGATTTGTGTTTTCTTTGGTATTATGTACCTTGACCAGTAAATCTTCTTTGGTCTTGCATGTTACCAGATGCTGATGTGGAAGTCATTGCTACATTGGCTAACGGGGGCTGCAACAAGGATAGGTGTTGCTCTTGCCTCATATCAAAGGTTAAAAGATGAGAATAAAAGGTATCTATGTCCATACCCTCGACCGTAGTGAGTGCGATTCACGATCGGATCATAGCTTTGATTTAAGCCATTGCGGATGGCTTGCTTCCGTTCATCACCGAGACCGTGTATCCCGGTCTGCTAATTGAGCAAACAAAGCTTTAGCATCGATCAAATAAGATTTGAGTCTTATTACCTTTGGTTAGGTTTATGAGTTGTTTCTTTAGGTTAATCGGTGAATAAAGGTTTTGGGCGCATACTCAGTCTCCAACTTATCCCATTTCTTTTGGTGTGTCAAGTCTTGCTCACGTGCTCAAGACTTCGGTGTTAAGGTTGAATTCAACCATCCAACTATCTCCAGTGAATCCTTAGATTCATACGTGATAAAAAGCCGGGATTTATTGCTTCACTTTAAGGAAGTGTTCTTGCTAGTTTTGGTTTTGATCCATCTATGAAACCTGTGAGATCATAACCTTTAAGAATAGGTTTAAACTGATCCTTCCAGAGCAGATGATTTGTCTCTGTATGCTTCAAGGTTACTAGATGGTGGATTTATACTTGGCGAAGGGTATTTGTAATATCTGCCATTTTTGATGGATCAGATTTTTTTGTGTTTTGTTTTTGATTTGCGGAAGGTGGCTTGGATCAAAAAGCTGATACCAAGTTAGAACAGAGATTTAGGGTGAATTCTTCCACTCCAAACTGGTGGAGATACTTTACTTATTTATACTATGAGATTGAATCTCAAGTTGTTACACAGATAAATGTTGTTGAATATAACAACTTTGAATAACATGAAAATAGCTAACTTATAAGGAACTAGTTGAACGCCTACAATGATGTTCCACATACTTCACTTGACCGAGAGTCTTTAGGAAGACTCTGCTTGTATGCTTATGATTGCATTTGCGTGATTGATTTTATTTCCAGATCGAAATCAATGCTTTTTCTGATTTATCTCAACTATCGGGACCCTTTCTCTGGTCTTTTAGAAACTTTCACTTTCTCTAAATGAGGTGAAGTTCCAGCCTCCAGGCAAGTCCTGTGTATCTCAACTTGGTGGTTTCCTGTTTTTGTACCACTATCATTTATGAAGTTTTAACTTCAACAAAATATCTATCAAGATTGCTTGCCATTATCCCCAAGATTTCTTTTTATTTTTATCGTTACCTAACGAAATGGTATTCGTGTTCTCGGTGTTGGTTTTATTTCAACAATTGTTCATAATCATCTGTTTTTGGAAGGATAGTTTTGTTTATTCCAAAATCGTTATAATCACTGCAAAGTGCAAATCTTAATCAAATGGATGAAGGTCTCATACGTCTGTTAGGTTCAGGCGAAAACAAAACAAACTTGGGCTTTGTTTACTTATTCGGTCAAACCCATTTACAATTGTCTTACCCTTCTCTGGTGCTTGTTAGGCAAGTCGAGATGTTTGCTCAATTTGGCATTAATAGCCATTTATTTTCTAAAATATTTTCCAAATCTCGGGAGATTTGATTCAATCCAAAATTTTCTCTCTCAACATCATGAGTTTATCACTCAGTATCATGAGTTTCCCTTATGATTTGAGACTATGGGTATCCATTATATACCGAAGATAGTTCAAGATCTTTATTCAAGATCAAATAATTCATGCTCCAACGATCTAATCTGCTTTTTAAGCTCTAATTGATCATTTTATGTACGTTTTTAAGTACTTAATCACCTGAATGCTGCCATTATCAGTTGGTTTTGAAAATTCATCTCTCTTCAAGTTATGATTTTCACTTGAATGTGCTAGTCTACTCGTCCTTTGATGGCGATCTGATTTTTGTTAAGCTTTCTCTTTTCTAATCAATAAAAGAGATTTGATTCTTTCATACTTTGGTCTTAAAGACCATTTGTAATTTTCAGTTTGGTGCTGTCATGGCACTCATATCATAGATGATGTCTCTGTATTATTTTTTGGGAAGATTCTGTCTCAACAATAAGATTCACCGATGAAGACTTGGTTTTATACATCAAGGTGATGTTGCGGTTTCTTCTCTAATTAACTACTGCAAGATTAAGTTATAGAGAAAATGGGTCATTTGTCCAAAAAAATTTAAAACACGGTTCAAATGGACGAGTAAAAAAAAATACGGGTGAAATAGCCAAAAAAAAATAGCAAGGATGAAATTGGATTTCATCCTGGCTTATACTTAAAAAAATAGCAAGGATGAAACTGGATGCATCCTGTGTAAAATAAAAAATAAGAAAAACATATTTGAAAATTGACAAGATGAAACTGGTTACATCATGCCTATTTTTAAATTTTTGTCCATTTAAACAGTATCTTTTTAATTTTTGGCTATTTAAACAGTATCAAAACTTAAGTGTCTGTTTCACCCAGAAATTGTTGATTTTGGTCTTTTTGACCAATTTTGTGTTAAGTTATTTGGTTATCATAAAAGTGAAGACCGTATATGAAGACCTTTTATCAGCTATTGTTATTCTGCTTTTGATGATGCCGTCCAATAGTGCTAGAGTTGTTGTTGAAGAGTTATGAAGCATCTGTTTCCCAAATACAAGGTTTATTCAAGTTGTACACTACAAAGATTTTCCGTGTCCAACTTGAGGGGGGGTGTTGGAATATATGACATATTCCTATCCATGAGATCGAGGTGGTCAGCTAAGATATCAGAAGAATAAGTCATTGGCAATCTAGTTAAGTAAACCCTCTATTCTAGCTAGATAAGTTTCACCAAGTCAAGATAGTTTGTTTGTTATCTTTTAGGTTTTATCCTATCATTCCTATAAATAGGAAGAATGATGTAAATGTAAACCATCTCAGTATTTTACTGATGATCATTAATGTAGTTTCACCCTAAGGGGTTTGTGTGGATGTAGGCCATTAGAGCCGAACCACGTTAATCTCTCTTGTCATAGTTTTGTTCTATCTTTGATCAATGATCCCTCGTTACTCGTTTTTGATTCTCCACCCTCTCTTGTCACCAAGAGTGTATACCTGGACTTGACCACCATCGGAATGACTGCCGCCGTAGTGTATTCTGACAACCTTGTACTCATTAGTGGAATAAAGATAACCAAATCCACTCACCGAGAAAGCTGTAGAAAAATCAGAAAATGACGGTGGAAGGAGGACGGTTTCTTTGGTGAAAGGATTATAAATATAAATGGAATCATGGATATCGTTATGAGTTGCATGGATACAAACCAAACCCCTGTGAGAGCCAACCATGGGACGATAAATCCTGTATGCGCCCGTGAAGTCGGCGATACAGGGATCACCGAGCAGTGTAAGCGCATTGTGAGAGAGTTTCTCATCGATTCTTAAGTCATTCTTCTTCTCATCATATTCTCCCTGATGAAGTTTTATACGTCCATGATAATAATAGCTTGATTCTTGTTTAGCCGCAAAAAGAAGATTTACCTTTTGGTCGCGCTTAATATCACGCAAGAGATTTCGACAGGTCTTGCATACTTCCTTGCACTGTATCGCATATTCAAAAGGAACTCGAGAAAGTATCTCTAGAAGGATTTCAGGAGGAAGTTGCAGCAGCAGCGTCATTGTAGTTGCAGGAAATCCTACAACCACATCCCAATTTATCTAAACAAGACTCTAAGTGATCATAATAGAATTCTTTATTGATTATTAAAATTCAAGTTGGTTACAAGATATTACAATGACTTAACTTGCTCTCCAAATAAACTTTCTCTCTCTAAGTTTCTTGTCGAACACACACTAAAGACCCCCCTTGGGTGTGATAACTCTTTCCCCTTATATAGGGTTCTACATAATGGATGACAGCTAAGAGATCCACTATTTTCGGAATCACTGTGCGTTACATTCGCTCATATACATTTACTCATTCTCGCACAGTTTATACTTAGCATAGACCATCACACTATACTCGTGACTTTGCTAACATCATCCAGTGCGTCACCTTGATTATACTATGTGCGATAGTCCTCGCTTATATTAGATAATCTTCACTTCGCATACTCATTACTTGTGCGATATTCCATTCCTACCGTCATTCTTCTTGCAAACTCTACTATGCCTAACCTTTGTTTTTAAATGGCATAGCTGAATGAATGTCCTCGGTATAGATAGGCCCTTGCAAATCTATATTTATAATAGGCGTATTGATATATTTTTAGAAGGTGGGAGGATTCTTGGCAAACTCTAATTCCAGTCCCAGTACCATAATTAGAAGTAGAATTCTGTTTTTTTTTTTTTTTTTTTTTTTTTTAATAGGAAAATAAATTCATTGATAATTAAGCCGAGTACATATTTAACCTCTCTTGAAAAGAGAGATTTAAGCCAAAGAGGGCAATCAGTTCCAAAGACCTAGTTACTTCTATGTCTTGCCTCTTTTTGCTAAAGTATCTCGTAACATCGTTGGTTTCTCTAGGTACATGAGTGGGGACCAACCATTAAAGTCTTTGAAAGAAAAAAAAAAAAAGTAGAATTCT